>SOPF01016950.1:0-10282 GCA_012979155.1 Hypericum perforatum
GTAACTCCAGAGTAATGGACAACAAGTTAAAGCAATAACCTAGTGTCATGGAACTAAGACACTGCAGATAAATTAGTCAATATGTGACACAGGAAACATTAAGTAGGATAATATTTCAAACAATTATCGATAGGCATAAAATACAAGATGACTCACAACAGAACTCAGATGCCTTACCTTCGCTTTCCCAAATTCAATCATCTCAATCTCAAAATGAAGCTCGTCTTCCTTGGGAAAGCTGCTTGGGGGGGAGAGTGGACAATCATCCTCACCATAATGCATTTCCGGTTTCATCTTGAACTAAAAAAAACCAAACACGACAAAAAATCAGCATATTCATAACAAAAACTTTCACACTACTAAACCGATTCAGAACAGACGAGCTTAGCATACCATAGCTACTTCGCCCTTCAACATAGTCGGGAGCCCTTCCACCAACCCTAGCAGCATCTTGCTCTTCCCCAAGACCTGCCTAATCGGAACACCCTTCCCTGCTATCCGCAAACAGTGCTTTCCCGTTACTATTGTCGACATAACCAACCACAATGCAAGCTTACACAATAACTACCTCCAATGATAGCTCATTTTCACCACAAACTGAATCAAACGGACTCACCTCCACACTCCGATCGAGTAGACTCTACCACAATTCCATCCAACGTTCTAACTGTACAGTGATATATAACCTGGTAAAAAAAAATGAAATAAATAAATCCAAAAATCTAAGCTACATAGAAGGAAGAACGAAACGGGGGAAGTAAATTCGACCTGATCACCATCGGAAGGTGTAGAATCGCCACCACCCGGCCTAATCTGAGCCTTCATCAACGTCCCCGGCACAATCTTCATTCTCCTAATAACCATCACATCTCAGATACACCTAAAATCCGGCGATTACAACCATAGATTTGAACTATAAGTTGAGTAAATACCTCTTCTCTAGCTCCGTCGGCTCTTTCTTCTTCGTCGTCGTTGTCGGAAGCGCATTCTCTTCGCCGACCGCCATCCCGGAGAGTTTGACTCGGTCAAAATCCCTAGCTGAGAGGAAGCGGGCAGTGTAACTGGTCAGCGACTAATTTGAAGGTTTAACTAACGACGGATCGCTGACCTGTTGACTCGAAACTCGGTTTAGTTTTCGGATTTCCCGATGGGGATATAGTTTTATATTTTCTGAGCCGAATCAGATTTCTGGACGTGTAAAATATTTTAAGAATATTCTGGAACATGGGTTGAGTTGATTATTTACAATATAATAGGTTCATCAAGTTGATTGGTTATGATGAAATTATTCGCACAATTATTATGAAATGTTTTGTCTCAAGTGTTCTCGAATTATTAAATACCCAACTCTAATAGAATGAATGATTCTCTCTAAAACATCTCATAGAACGATCAGTTATGATATAATCGTTCGATTCTTGTAGAATTGGTCAATTATAATATAATCGCTAGACCGACTATAATAAAATAATTTACTTCATAGAAAATGGGTACAATACCAACTGCATTCTCCTAAAACGCAATTGATTTGTCAAATGAACTATTTTATGTTATCCAAACGATAATTTAATCAGTATGCTAAATTTGTTAACATCGAGCTACTGACACTTTGATGATAATCTGAAATGTTCAAACTATATTTATATATATTAGCATACGGGTCAACTTACGGCCAACTAGTTATTATATGTATATAGTTAAAAACTTAAAATTATAATTATACAACTTTAACAAGACACTTCAAACTCGAGTCGTATGTTATAATTGTGTCAGACCAATGATGCAAAATATATTGTCATCCTCTCTGATACAACCTAGCTCGATCCATGATCATGTATGGATAAGACTTATAACTTGATCTAACTTGTTGGAGTTACAATTTACGATATACATATAACAAGAAAGAAGCATTGACAAAGGAGAGAAATACAGAAGTAGAAGTTGGTTGTGGAAAATGAGAGTTCATGAGAGGAACAGATACATGCTTTGAGAAGTTTTTGGATGTATAATAATATATTTAGATATTAGTAATCAAACCAAGTCCAATTCTGATTGATTGGTTTTATTAAGAATATCTCGTTGTCCAATTTTGAATACACTGTCCGAAAGACTAAGGCATACCGTGTCGTGTTTCTGATTTTACAAAGAGCAAATAGAAAATGAGTGAAATGCTGAAGCTCCACTTCGAAATGAATTTCATCAAACCCTTCCAATGTTGGCAAAAGAGGAGAGTCGGTTAAGTACTGATTTGTCACATATCCCTTGACATTGGTCCCATGCCCATCTCTAGACCTTTTGGTACCTAACACATGGAAAAAGTGCAACAATCATCACCAATTACTTCCGCAGGTAGAAAATAAAATTGGCAACAATAGAACCCACATCTATTTACCCGTCCATGCAAATTATCATTTACTCACTAACGCAAACACCACAAAAGAATAAGGTTCTTGTCAAGCTGTAATAAAGCGCAAATGCAGACATATCTGAATGTTACAAACTAACTAACAAGAACGTTGTAAAAACTCTTAACCACGTTGCAATTAAAATGGAATCATTAAGTTTGCCGTACCTTCTTGATAACTCCAAAATCTTCATTGACAAACTGTCCACACAACAAGTTAAAACTATGATTTAATATTATGTACGATGAAAGCATGTCAGTCAACCCTAAAATGAATAAGCATGCCGGAGAGAAAGCATTTATAGCAGAAATAGTAATCCCATATGACAAAAAAATTAGTTGCTGAATTGTTTAGTTATAATATAATAGTTCGATAGAATAATTCATTTCAGCACCGGAAGTCTCTAATGGGCCAAAGCCCAACTCAAACTATTTTGGGCTTTTTTCGGTGGAACCTTTGTTCCTAGTTCGAGTAGATTTTTAACGTTGCGTTCTAAATCTTGAAATATAAAAATTTTACGCAGAATAAAATATATTATAGTATTTTACATGCTGCGCCTGCGTACACACGGACGCAATGGTTTTGTCATATGTTAATTCAAACGATAATTTAATCACTAACAGCGAGCTATATCGACACTTTCTGATAAACAAAAATGTTCAAACAATATTTATACAAATTGACTTATGGGTAACCTTACCACCAACTATATGCTATATATCCCACACGCACAAAAACTATTTGCTCTATATCCCACATACAAACACTAATCTTATTTATATAGTTGTGTCACGCCAATGATACAAATTATTTTTCCATCGTATTTATATATATGTATATGTCAACATCAAGCATACTAATATTAGCATCAACCTCCATCGTCTCGGCATCAATCTACCCGAATTCCAATTCAATTGACGTATTATTATTTGCATATACATCAATAATCATACTTTAAAGTTTGGCTGGTTGGGTAAGCGACCAATGAATAACAATCCTTTCTATAAAATAACGTCGGCCGAGAATATTTCGCCTTTGATTATGCACTACGAAACCTAGCTAGCTATTTTTATATATTTTAAGAAGTACTTAAGTAGCTATTACGACTTACGAGAAGCATTCTATATTGTATCGTTGGTCTTACCTCGTATACAAACACCACAATATATCCCATCGAATAATCCAAAATTCAAGCTTTATAAATTTTAAAACCCAAACTCAAAACTTATAAAAATTATCTCCAAATAGATATAATTTACTGTTGGTAGTCTTATATTCGTATAGCACAACCTAGAAGATCTTTCATTAATGTGGATAGATCGAATTTATTTTCGTGAAATGCAAGTAGATCCAAATTGGTTGTCATACACATGTCCTAGACGATGTTAAGATAGTTTGTTAAAATTACTGAATTGTTAGTCGGATGCGAACTCATTTTCTTCAAATAAATGATACTTAAAAATTACATGATAGCAACGAGGTTCACTTGCACATACATGTTCTCATTCAATTACCAATCGATCCCCCTTTAATATTAAGTAGTCTATACAGTAATTTGTTGCACATTAGAAACAAATGCCAAAAACATTTATAGCATTAAACCAACAAATTGTGGTTTCTTCATCTCCAAAGGCTAAATATCCTCAAAATCTAGGTCAAGGAGTCACCCGAACTCTGCCTCCTTAATCAAGTTGATCCTTTTTGCACTCAAGAAGCAAATAACATGTTTAGACACCATATAGAAGATACAATATGTGGTTGTTCTTTTCAATTCTCAAAAGTTTCACAATTTCTCGCTTATCCAATCAATGAAGATTCATGGATTTGCTAAATCTATTGATATTATGTGTTACGAGTAGAAGTTTATTACGTTAGTATTTCCTTGTCTTAGTGTATTTTTCCATATTCTAATTCATTAGTCAAGTCATATTACAAAGGTTCATAATGCTATAGTTTGTTTATGTTTGTAAGTTATACCGAAAAATTTAATCAATATAGAAAGTTCAAAGAAATCATATAAGTTTAGTTGTTTTGATATTTCATGTGAGGAGAGGAGATATGTATAAGTGTTAGGTTTGAATGTGGTTGGTCAACTATGTCATTTTACAAACAAAAAATCAACTGAGTAAAGTGCGTGCTCACCAATTTATAATGATGATTACTGTCGACATACATGAATTACATGGAAAATAGTTATTCGTAGAAGAGAAAATTAATAGAGAGATATTGTCTCAAATTGGTAATTGTAGATTAAATAATTCACAAAATTTGTTGGTGTAATTTATTTGTTTGTTGATTCAGTTTGCAAAAAGTTATAAACTATTTTTAGATTAATTGAGCCAATACTCGACGATGTAGAACACAGGGAAAAAGTAAATATATGAAACTTTTTAAAATTTCTAAATATCTCTTAATCGTTTGTCACTAACATTTTTAAAGAATGTTTCATTGAATGATGAAACAAATTTATTCACAATAATCTCAACATATTTATAACATATAATATCGAGCTAAATTTAACTAACTTGATGAAAAAATTAATAATATTGTCCAGACAAACAAAAGCTAGAGAACTTGGACTCTAATATTAGTGATTTTTTTTCATCCTTTTAATTATTTTATCTAAGTTTATAATTTACCACGAAAATATTAATCAATAAGAGTTTGTAGTTAATTTTTTATTGAAAGAATGAATAATCATTTATTTCAACATCATCATAAAATTTTTGTTTCTGTTTCAACATTAGCTTCCTCAATCGGAGTTCAATAATATATATTATTATGACTGCGTAAATATTTTTTTCAACGGTAATTGATCACTTAATCTATTATCTTTATTTTTAATACAATGTTATCATTTTTCTTCATTGTCAATAAAGTTTTCTTTATATGCACTACAAATAACTTTATTGTATAATTAAGCTCTTTCCATTGAAACACATTAATCACATTTATTCTTCTTTTCAAGTAAGTTCAACACCAATCATCTTGATATATAAGTATTTTGTTATTTATTTATTTGGGCTTAAAAACGTGTTATTGTTTTTTATTCTAACTACATTCTCTAGGTTCAAGAAAATCAAGTAATCTGGTGATCCAAATTAAAGTTCATTATTTTTTTTCAATGGTCACATTAATTTTATGATTTGTTGTATTACCATTGTCTCAATTTTTAAAATTTGGACTTAATTTTTTGTGACTTCATATAAAGCTTTTAGTCTCTACTCCTTACTTAATAGCTTTTAAATCACAATGCATAACTTAGACTTCATTATTAGTTGTCTTTTATATTACAAGTATATCAATTGTCCTCTTTTGGACTCTTACTTTTTTTTAACACCATGTCTAATTTTTATTTTATCTTTTAGTGTTGAATTCATTCTATTTATTATTTTATCTATGTTTATAATGTAGCACAAAAATATTAATCAGGTAGATGATACAACTTAAACTTTTTATTGAAAGAACAAATAATCATTTATTTTCAACATCATCATAAATTTTTTGTTTTAACACAACATTTGTTGGGTTTTAGTTGAAAGTGAAACATCGGACCTTCATAGCCCTTTGTGTCCCAAATTCACATTTAACTCGTTGAAATTAAAAATCTATCTATCCCCATGTTGATAGTAAGTACGTTATGCACGCCCTTCGGGCTCTCTCATTAAGCTCATTCGCCTCCACAATATGATGCAACCCAGTGCCTAGACTAACTTGGTCCGGGATGGCAACAGGGCCAACAGGGGGCAAGGCAGCGACATCCATGAACCCCATCTCCTCTGAGAGCGAGAAAACGAGGGAATCTGGTGCCTCGATCATCACAACGTTGTCGAAGAACATCTCACGTGCATACGGCGGGTGGAATTGGATAAACCAATCCACCACCGCCAGGAATAGGATAATAAATCCCATATCTGTGCACAAGAGGACGCCTCCTTCCTCTACTGCACTGAAAGCCCCGTAACGTGCTCGTTTAACCCTCGACTTGTGCTTCGTATAGACAGCGATCGCTGGTATTCCTCTGGAGGAAAAAAGTGTCTGGTATAGCCTGACAGAATGGCTATTAGCCAACATCACGACAATCTTCGCCAATGGTCTCTCGGTAACAAACCAATGGAGAACAAACGAGGTTGTCTGTCTATACAGTAGTAATAGCGGGAGATGGATTCAGCATGACAGCCCTTTCAACAGAAAAAAAAAACAAAATCTTTTATGAGGCACAACATTATCTTAACATAATCAAAACATAGTTGTTACGCACAACATCATCTTAACATAATCAAAACATAGTTGTTCCTATTATACGCACAGCCCTACATTTACTCGCACTTTCTCCGGTGGAAGCCATCAACTAAGTCAATGCAAGAATTAAAATCCGTTAATACGAGTTTCTTTCAGCCATTCTAACAATGTGAAGAAAAAAAGTGAAAAAAGGGCGGCATTCCTCATACACGTAAGGTTATCTTACTTAGTTTACTACCCAACAAAATGGGCAAAACCATCTTCCTATCCTTACCTCACCACTCTTCTAGACAAAGCTAAAGTATACTATATTGATGATATGATGTTTCCACCACAATGACAAGCAAATCGTAATATTCGAGGACAATAGACTTTTCTGATGCGTTAAATAACAATTCTGGAGACTTCCCTGTTACAACCATTCACCCTAAAACCATCAACCTTTTGACTTCTATCAAAGACTAATGTACACAATAATCGGTATAAGAAAACCGACGTCCACTACGGATTGACCTTGAATGTTGAATGGGAGCACAGCCAACTTAAGCATCTAAACACTGATTGAACCAGACCTCCACACCGACCAAGATCATAAGCAAACGGCCGACACTAAAAACCATCTCCACACCGGAAACCAATATATATTCCTAATAGCGCAATTGAACCAGACCTCACAACAAACTAAATAGCTTCAATACTAATTATGCTTTAACATTTGCTCCGAAAACCACAGGTACTACCACGCATCAAAAGCTCGAGAAACCGAAGAACCAAAAATCCGATGGCGTAAAGCAGCGGAGGATAAACGGGAGACGAGGAGAGCTTAACATTTGATCGTAAAACATCGAGAAACTGAAGAACCAAAACCGATAGAGTAAAGCGGAGGAGGATAAACGGGAGACGAGGAGAGCTTTAACATTTGCTCGTAAAACTAACAAATGAAAACCACAGGCACTACCACGCATCAAAAGCTCGAGAAACCGAAGAACCAAAACCAGATAAAAAAACCAAAACCAAGCGGAGAAGGATAAACGGGAGACGAAGAGAGCTTTAACATTTGCTCGTAAAACTCGAGAAACCGAAGAACCAAAACCAGATAAAGAAACAAAACCGATGGATTAAAGCGGAGGAGGATAAACGAGAGAGAGACGAGGAGAGTATTACCTTCCTCTTCTTGATCCTTCGGTTCCATTGTCGATTTCGAAAAATGGGCGCCAAAACGGTTATCGGGGGTTGGAAATGAAACTGGGAATTAATGATTCTGGTGGTTTTCTTGTAAACCGCCTCTACAGTATTAAACTATTTATAAAGTAACTTAAGTTATCTAAGAAATGGGCTTCGTAAGTGTATGGGCCTGTTCCTCGTGGGCTTCCGCACTTGCATCCAGCTGCTGAGGACGAACGACAGGCGCGAAACGACGGGAGGAATTCTCGCTGTTGTACATATATCATTGATATTCAATTTATTTTTTAAGCAAATGTCAAATAATCAAAAGAAATACTTACAATATCTTAAATATCTACTGAAAAAATTCCGAAATTGCACCCGATAGCATTTTAGACCATCGATTACCCCGACCTTTGTAATCTCAGAGACCGTGTTTTTCCTCCCACTTTGTTTTGTTTTGATGAATTTTTTTTTGAAAAATATCAAATTGTTCTTCTATTTCGACTCTCTTCCCCGACTTATATTGACATTTTTTTCCGAGGCAAAATTTGATATTTTTCTACACTATCAAGTACAAGTAAATTCGATCGTAAAGTAAGTACAAGTAAATTTTAGTTTTTTTTTAAATGTAATTTGGGAAATATAATGGTCACGAAAATATAAAGTCAACCTATAAAGGACCTACTAGAATATGGTACAAAAAGAATATACTAAATAATACAATAATATGAACCTCATTGTCTCCCCCACTAAATCACATAACACACATTAGAACGTGATATCCACATAACTATTAACTATCGAGAGCCTTATATGTCTAGACTAAAATCAAAGGCTATTTTATGTTAAGGTGTTGGGAATCCGAACAAAAGGCCTAATCATTTTTAAGGAAATAGATGTGACTCCCATTATTTGGACATAGAACTCAGTTTCTGAAAACTTGGCTCAATCTATGAACTTTTACTTTCCTTTCCTATCTCCATCTTCTATTGAGAGGATGACCCATTTTATTTTATTTTTTGGGTTTGAAAAATGATTGATGTTAGACCATATTTAGAGAGTTGTGCTTTTGTCATTTGTGATCTCTATTTTTTCTTAAAATAATTAAGTCTTTTACCCGTAAAAATATGGCTTCCTATAAAATTATCGTAAAATTAATGGTTAATCACGTGTCAATATACATTACTATCAAGTACAAGTAAATTCGATCGTAAATTAAGTAGTAAATTTTTGTCATTTTTTAAAATATAATTTGGGGTATATGCTCGTTATGAAAAAATAAAGTCAACCTATAAAGGACCTGCTCCTATATGGTAAAAAAGGATATACTAAAAAATACTATAATATGAAGCGATTGGATTCAGTCCTGAATATTATAATAACTTCAGGACTCTTCCGGACAACTTAAACGGAAGCGCACCTCTTTAAAGAAGGAAAGAGAGAGAAATGGGAGTTCATTACTTGAATTACCGACCGTTAATTATCGACCAAATGTATTCTAAATATTAGAGTAGTTTTGTCATGTATGTCCAAGTGGTTTTGCCGATATGTTCAAGTGATTTTGCCAAGTAAATTTCTCCAATTTACTATGCGAAATTTCTTCAATTTTAAACTATATTTATCTATATTGACATACGTGTCAACATACCACGAACTATTTGTTATATAAGATGATTATAACTATTATTATAAATTTTAATGAGATGTTTCAAACTCGAGTTTATATAGTTGTGTCACGTCAATAATGCATATTATTTTATCATCCACTCTGATACAACCTAACTCGATCCATGATCAATCACTTTGGTCTAGTAATTTTGGGTCAAAATGATATATATATATATATATATATATATATATATCAACATTAAGCATGCTAATAATATCTTAAACCTCCATCGTCTAGGCATCAACATGTCCAAATTCGAATTCAATTGACGTAATACTGTGTGAATATACAGCAAGGATCATACTTTTTAAGTTTGGTTGGTTGGGTGAGCAACCGTTGAATAACAATTCTTTCTATAAAATAAGTTAATAACGCAGCGCCAGAACTTTTCGCCTTTCATTATGGACACTCGCGAAACCTAGCTATCTATTTTTATATATTTACAGAATTAACTAAGTAGCTACTTACGAAAGGGATTCTATATCTTATCGTTGATATTACGTCGTATACAAATACCATCACATATCGTGTCAAATAACTTTAATTTAAGTTATATAAAATTTTGGAACCTAAACTCCAAACATAGAACAATTATCTCTGCATATAATTTCTTGTTGTAGGCTTTCTATATTTGTAAAGCGCAAGTGCACAACTTAGTAGGTCCTTCATAAATGTGGATAGATTGAACAAATTTTTTTCTTGTTTTCGTGAAATGCAAGTTGATCTAATTTACACGTGCCCTTGACACTATTAACAAAGTTATATTGGTAAAATTATTGATTTATTAGTCTGATATATA
>SOPF01016964.1:0-11342 GCA_012979155.1 Hypericum perforatum
GAGGTTGCAACATAGAAATCTAAGATATAAATGTAACTAAAACAGTATCTTAAGCAACTAGTTATATAAAGACAAATAATAATGCATTGGTCTGTGTATTCCCAAAGATATGGTAATTGAACTATACATACGATGTCCTTGTTTTACATGAAACTTACGAGTAACTATCGGCTTCAGGAAATGATCTGAACCTCAATCGTTGTAGCAGTTAAGTGCTTTTGCTATTTTCAGCCTGAGATTAATTATAATTTTCCCAAAATCACGCGTTACTCGACAAACCATGTAGTGAAAAAGTTAATGATCAAGTAAGGTTAGACTTTTTTTTTTCTTTCTGGAATCAAGTCATATTAGATTTCTAAATCTCTCCATAATGATCGAATTTTGATATAGACGCCCTAATATTTTAGCGCGACACTTTTGGTTAAACTAATGTTGTTATGTTTTGTCATATAATCTCACGTATAACAACACTCCCGCATTTTTATCTTTGAACTTCACTTTCTACCTACTTCTACGTGCTTCATTAACTCTAATGTAAACATAGGAAACTGCATTAGCTTGGCACGTCATCTCTCGAGGAGTCTTTATCCATCCTTTTATTCCGACCCAGTACGTTTGGAAGTGAGCTTAGATACCCAACCCAACTATATTCTTAATGGGCTAAGGCTCTGAATCTCTAATGCATTTGGATGTCGGCCCAAGTATGTGAGATATTCCCCACGTGTCCATCGATTGGTAACAAATTTTGTTCCAACAAGGGAGCTTCACTATTCTTTAATGGGCCGACATCAGTTGGTCCAGTAGTTTTCACCTTACAAACATCTAAACAGCAATCTGCATGCCCGAAACTGGCGGAGATAATTTAGAATTTTTTTTGAGCAAATTGTCCGTCTTTTGTTATATTTTTGTACAATTCACACGACATTTTTTATCCACTCTAATTGGTTGTAATCTGTGAAAATAGAAAATTTAAAACTAAAATAAAATAAGAATAAAAGGTTTGTACTTTGTAGGATCCATAGGCAAATTCCCGTGACTACAAGAATGTCTTTCTCGTTGAGGACCTGAGGTTGATCCCGAGACGAGTCTCCCCAAAAGGATAAAGATGAAGTGTATTCGTAAAGCGTGGGTGGGTACGTAAGAAGGGGATTGATTCATTTCAAAGCCTTGGGATCACGTGACTTATCTTATATTGCCGCCTTCCTTTGCGTAAAGTGCACGTGCGGGGGCCTCATTTCTCTCCCTCATGAACAATGAATTGAATCCCAAGTCTCCGCCCTACGAAATCTCGTGTGCTCTACGAATCAACCTACCTTTAATGTCTCTGCCAATGGAAGTTCAGCCGCAGACTACTTGTTCTTTTTCTATACAAATAGTTTGTGTCATCAAATGCGTGAATAATATACGAGAGTCAATGTTATAATCGTTTAAGTTTGTTTGGTATATACATAAAAAAAAACATAATATGTACCGATAATGTGATGATGCCAGCCACTTTCTACAATCTCTTGTTTCTTGCACGGGATCCCGGAACAATAATGGCTAGTGTCATTATCTTCGACGTTCCTAATTGTTGATGTAGTTCAGATATTTCGTAGGATGAATATGAAATCGACTAACTTCTTGATGTATGAACGATCGTAGAACTTCAAATCATATTCTTGAGGCGTGATGAAGATTATTCTCCTTAAAGTGTTATTTGTCCTCACTATGTGATGCTAACGGATTTTGACAAATTCACTTTTAGAAATACTCAAGAAGTAGATATTCTAAGTGGCAAGCAATAGAATTTCTCCTTCAAAAATTTGTCAAAAGTATTTTGTGGTGGAAGAAAAGAGATGAGTGATGAAATTGTAGGAATTTTAGGATGATTGTCTAGATAGTAATCAAATGAATGACTTGGTACTTTTATGTAGAAACCAAGAGCCATTAGATTCAAAAAACCATCATCCTTTTAGAGTTATCTTCTTTTCTCTACCAAAAATTTGTTAACCATGTGTCTTTTTACTAAATGTTACCATTTAAGTGTTCATTCAAACTTTTGTTACATGGAGCTTGCGGGCACTAGTCATCTAACGATCGTTAACCCTGTCTCGGACTGTTTTTTGTGTTTCGGCCTTAATGATCGTTAGGAAGGTAGCGGAGGCTGGGTAGCTACCAAAGACACAACACTGACGTGGATTGAAAGCTCCAAGAGAAGTACTATAATCAATAAGCTAGAATTTGGACGAGTCCCAATTTGTGTTTGGCTTTTTGTAAAACTAGGAGAGCCGTAGGTAAAGAAACATGGATCAGGTTGATCAATAATTAATCCAAGGTATTTGATCTAAAAAAATCCATATGATCAATAATTAATGTATGCACATACCCTTGCCTATCCCGTGAGAATCAAAATCTCTCCTTTTGATGGTAGTTTTTTTTGCTGTTGCCATCTAGACACCCACTGGGACTGTAAATAATGCTCAAATCGCGTATGAATTTTTAAAAAGTGACAAATTTGTTTTAACAAATATTAAACATAATTATATTTTTAATTACTAAAACTTGGGACTCTTATCTAAATTAAAACAAGTATCTCATAGTTAGTCCTTTCGATGCTAGGTACCTAATACACAAGATATCTTATCTAATACTGGTTTATGCACCAGTAACCACCGAAAGGTACCAATTAAGAAAATGTGAAAAGCATCGACCACGAAGTTTGTGGCCCGATTTAAATTATCAATCCCTTGGTTTCAACTTATTATACGAGTGTTTCTACTTTCAGTAGGGATAAGCTATGAATAGCGCTCCACCATCGTCATTATTGGGTAGCAAAATGATCTACATTTGGATACTGGTGTTCTCATCTTTTTATTTGTATATGCAATGCACTGTACTTTTTCAATTAGCAAGTTTTCATCTTTTCGTTTAACATAATTCAGAGTTCAATCTTTGTTGGATATAATTATGGTGTACAAATATCCATTTAAAAAATTATAAATGTGGTGCAATTTTTTAAAATTACGAAAAAATACACATCTAACTTAAGATTTTGAGTAGATGTAAAATTTTTAATGTAATATTGAACAAGTTAATCTTATAGTCCATTATTATTGTCACGACCTTAATTAGACATAAATTTGCATATACAGAAAAAAGAACCTCAAGAGCGTAATAGGTTCTAATGTATATACTACTAGAAAGAAGCAAACACCGACCAATAGTTTTTTTTTTCTGGTTGACTACACCTAGCTTTGGAAAGCTTCCTGGATGGGAAAATTTTATTTGTTCCCGTGGATTTTCCAGATCTTTTCTTTCTCCATTAAGTAATTTAATTTTCTTCAGGGAAAAAACTTAAATGGAAAACTACTACTGTCGGCAAGTCTGGTTATGAATTTTTTATTCTGTCAATGAACTTTATTAGTCAAATAATATGTGCGGCAGAATAGTATCCAAACTTTATCATTAGATGTCCAACGCGCGCTCTGCGACTACTTCGCTACTTTAGATATAATCGATCTCATTGGCATGTAATGAGTCGTGGATAAATCATTGTTATTTTTTTAAAAAAAAATAGGTTACCACAAAGAAGGCAAGCCTTGAATAAAACTTAAGTGGAATCTTGTGACCAAGATGTACTTTTTTTTCTTGGAATCGATTAAGATTCCTTGTCTGTAACGTATAGCTATCTTGAGAGTTTTCTTTTTGGAGAACTCAGGATGTAAGTCCTCGGTGTTATACGAGTTTACTTACAAAAACTGAAAAAATCCTTCAACTAAACCCATTTAAAACTTTCCAGATAAAAGATAACATGGTCAATTATCTTTTATAAGTATTCGATCATGGTCACTAATTTATTATCCTTTTATGGTCATTTATCTTTTACAAATTTTACGTATGGTCATTAAAATTTTGTCTTTACGGTCATTAAATGTAGTAAAAAATTTTGTATGATCATTTTAACCAATTTTAAAATGTAAAATTTCTAAATCATATTAAACCTGCTTTATTTTTCTCATTCTCTTTACTTCCTCTATTCTCTCCCCTTTTTGTCTCTCTTCCGCAAGAAACCTCCGTTCTAGTTGACGTCGCAATGACGATGCTACCCATCTACCACGTAATATCTCGTTCCTCGTAGAAAATAAAAAAAGACGTGATTATAACCAAAGTTTAGCAATCTTATGTTGCCATTCGCATAGTACTGACATGCAGAAGCATAAAGAGTAAAGACGTGTTGCTTTTCTAAAGGAGCACAAAGACTTGTTGAAATAAGAGTTAAGAACCGTGGGGTCGACGATAAAATGCCGTCCAAGGAAGGGAAAATTCCAACTCATACGAGCCGGCACCGACTACTGATGAATTGCATGGTGTCACTCCATTCAAAGGCACTCTTCGTTTACATCAACAGGTGACTGAACTCGACACAAATAATAATTTTCGAGTTTGCGATCAATATGTATTAGTTTTAAATAATTATTAAATGAGTTTTACACTTTTTTTAAAATATTGCATGAGTCGAATTTAGAGTAATTGATATACCAAACTCTTATAAATCAAAATTTTCATTCTTTGGGTAATTGTACTTGTGTGACTATTTCAATCACTCAAATGATATAAAAGCCGAATCTAGCTGATTCGAAAAGGACTCCCAAACAAAGAAATGGTCAAAGCAAGTGAATCATGATATAAAATCTTGTTCATACACAGAACATGGGTCGGATGAAATTCCCGTGTGGTCCATATGCCCGATATTGGTCTCCTGGCCGCACCAAATCTGAGATTTTGTATGTGCAAGCAAAAGTTGCATTTGAACCACCAAGTGTAGCATTAAAAGCCAACTATTTTTCTAATGACAAAAAATGCTAGCTGTTTTGGTTCAAGATTAGACATCTGATTGTTATATATAATTGCAATTTATGGATAATTAGTTGTTACCTGCTGTATTATCTTACATCTCTATCAAATAATCTTCACAAATTAAGGGCGTTTTGATATTGTGAAAATTTGGTTTACATAGAATTCATTCGCTTATGTTTCAGACAAAATCAGACACTTAACCTAAAATGTGAATTTCGATTAAACTGTAAAAGCCAAATTTTCCATTGTTGCATTATGGAACTTGAAGATTTATGTATTAGGCGTTGAAGATCTCGCAGTAAATATAGCGCACACACTAACTCACATGGCACGCGCGATGTTACGAGAAGTATTGGCAAAAGCCGTGAACTGGCAAGCCAGCCCCGTCAGGCTCTGCCTAATTTTGTTCCTTGTTTGTTTAAGACTCCTCATGTACAAATATGTAATCATTGTCGCAGAAAATAGATAGTGGAAAACCCCTAATGTTATTGTGGTACAGGCGTAGTCGAGTTGATGAACAATCTGACCAAATTTGTCTCGATTCGTTTTGTCTCTTCAGTTGTTCTCGCAGTTCTAATTCTAACACCCGAGTCCCCGGTCAAATGCATTAAATTTTGACTAGTACATGGAATATTTATGGTGGGTCTTACTCATCTAATTTTTTTATTTTTATTAAAAAATGAATTGTCTAATATTATCTGATATGAAAAAATAACTAATAAATTACAAAACAAAATGTGGGCTGTCTCATGCAATGACATTTTTATAAAAGGTGAAAATCGGATTTGCTTGGCGTCTTCTGTACACAAATATAATCACTTTCAAAGTTGCGAGTTTTGAATAGAGCCGCTACAGCTAGCGTCTCTTCTCTGTTTTGTTCTCTTTCCATGCGACAAGTTGACCATTCCACAAAATGTACTCAACAATCAATACTTTATTAAATAAAATAAATTCCCCTTTTTAAAAATAAAATAAAATCAGTCTGGTAGATGCTAGCTTTTCGTAGAAGAATGTCCCTTCCCTATAAACCAAGCCCTTCCTATATATAAAATCAAACATTCCCGAAAATA
This sequence comes from Hypericum perforatum, assembly GCA_012979155.1. Lineage (NCBI taxonomy): Eukaryota > Viridiplantae > Streptophyta > Magnoliopsida > Malpighiales > Hypericaceae > Hypericum > Hypericum perforatum. The sequence goes on from SOPF01016964.1 coordinate 5,910, forward strand.
TTTCCACACTACCCCTAAAATAGGAGACTCCATCCACAATCAAATCAGATACAAAGTGAGTTCCTTGGAAGCCACTCTTGGAGACCTTGGGACTTTTTACAATACAGATTAATCCCTTTACCTCCAAGCCATCTTCACTGTTATTCAATTCGTTCGCATCTTCCTCCCATTATTTATTTTGACCCCAAACATTTCTAGCCAATCTTTTATCACCCATCTCATTTATTTTTATTATATCAAACTTTTATCCACATAACCCTCATTTATAAGTGTACACTACAGCAATAAATGCCTTAGATTATTTCTAAGTCATTTGGCCAAAATGGGCAATTCTCTAACAGACAGAGAAATAGGATGTGGTTTCGGAATTTTCCGGAGGTGGAGCTTCCGGCAAAAGAAGACGTTAGTACATTCCCTGTCTATTGAAAGCACCAATTACGCCTCGAAGAAGCCTCCAAGAGAAACAACCAAGGCCCCAGGAGGAGAAAAAGCCAGGTTCGTCCTCGAAACACCTAAGGCGGAGGACGTAAAAAGCCAGTCCAGGACTCGTCACCTGGCACTTGCAGGCCCTCCGGAGAAGCGTCAAGGTAGAAAAAGTATTGGAAGGGAGACCAATTCTAACGAAGGGAAATCGCTGGTTCGGTCCACTTCGAGCAATGTGAATCTTATTGCTAGACCAAGAAATGGGTCTGGTAAACTTGGAGGGAATTTGTTGATGGGTAACATCGTGAGGCAGCCGAGTTTAGTGATCACCAACAAAATGGATCCCGAGGCCTTGAAGAACGTTGGAAATGAGAAGTACAAGCAAGGGAGGTTTGAGGAGGCTTTGGCTTTGTATGATCAAGCGATTGCTATTGATCCGGGTAAGGCGACTTACCGGAGCAACAGAAGTGCGGCCCTGATCGGATTAGGCCGCCTGTTGGAAGCGGCTTCGGAGTGCAAAGAAGCCGTCAGGCTCGACCCCTGTTATCCGAGAGCTCATCTCCGATTGGCAACTGTATATGTCAGGTAACCCACTTCAGGTCCTATAATTCTTTCATTATAAACTTTATCTAACTAATGTTTTTGTGCGCTTTTCAGGTTGGGAGAACCCGGAAAAGCGTTGCATCACTACGAGCGCTCGGGACGAATTGCTGGTCCGGAACAAGTTGAGCAGGCTCGAGTCCTCGAAAGGCAGATGAATAGGTGCACCGAGGCGCGAATGCTAAGAGAATGGAGCACTCTGCTCAAGGAGACAGAGGTTGCAATTTCCTCTGGCGCCGATTCGGCTCCGCAGGTATGTAAATCACACACCAAACACTTATTCTATATGATTGGTTCGTTTGAGACTTGGTGGCTATATAGTTGAAACGAGTTCCTGTCCAACAACTAGGTGTTCGCTATGCAAGCTGAAGCCCTGTTAAGGCTCCGCAGGTATCAGGATTCCTACAAGGCCTACTCGAAGAGACCGAAGCTGTTCGGACTGCCTGCTACTTCTTACATCTTAACTGTTGAAGCGCAAGTTTATCTAGCCGCGGGCAGGTTTGAGGACGCGTTGGCGGCGGCCCAAAAGTCGGCAGAAGTTGATCCGAGCGACAAGGAAGCGAACGGAATTGTGAGGGTTGCGAGAGCCGTTTCGGGTGCGAGGTCGAGTGGGAATTCACTGTTCAAAGAGTCCAAGTTTAGGGAGGCCAGTGTGGTGTACAGCGAGGGGCTAGAGCTTGATCCGTACAACCCAGTATTGCTGTGTAACCGAGCAGCCTGTCGTATTAAGCTCGGCCATTTCGAGAAGGCAGTTGAAGATTGCTCCGTTGCTCTTGATGTTCAACCTAATTATGCCAAGGCCAGGCTTAGAAGGGCTGATTGTTATGCCAAGGTATTATTTATTCTTATTAGATATTTATCTAGTTATTTTAGATTGATTGCGTTTTTATCTAAGAATTTAGTGTTAATTATGAGTTAATTATGTGATATAAGTAATTTATGGCTATAGTATTATAGAATATTGATATTTCAATGTTTACCGTATGTCGTCTTATCTGCACAAAGATTTATATTTCTAATTATTTGTGTTGTTATCGATCTTGAACAATCTCAATTGATAGACGTTGTATTTCTGTTTTCTCATGACTAAAAAACTTGTATTTGAAATTTTGGTTGTTAAATTTGGCCAAATGATATCAGATGGAAAAATGGGAAGCAGCAGCCCAGGATTACGAAATGTTGGCAAGAGAAAGCCCAAGAGATGAAGCTGTGACTAAGGCCTTGCATCACGCCCAGGCCCAAATCAAGAGGAGACTATATTTTTGACTCGAATTCTGGCACAAGGTCAAGACCCATTAAATTTGGTCGGATATATCTGAGGGGGAAAAATTAATAAGAAATACATTGAAACGAGCAAGAGAATATGTATCATGTGAATTATTCACAATTTAATCATGCGTAATTAGAGCAGAGAAATAGAGGCTAATTACTATCAATACAGAGGAGACGCTGTGAGTGTAGAAGAAATATGATTGACGTGCATCGGCACCATGGAGTTTCTTTTTCCCGACCAAGAGGAGTTTTCTTGTTTTGCTTGATTATACCGAAGTTGGTAACCTTTTTGTTGTTTCAAATTGGTACAGCTTGGTAGTTTGGTGTTTTCCTACGAAGAAAGGTATAGATTTCCATAGTGTTCGAGTAGAGTAGCAGATGTTTTTTTTAACATGGGTTCCCCACGAATTTGTTAGCATTTTTGCACTGTAAGATATCTTTTACTACCTATATATGAAACCTTATAGTTTGTTACACCTGCATTCAACTAGATTGCTATATGTTTTCATACTAATTACAAACCCAAAAATGATTTATCTATAAAGAATCGGCCCAAGCCCTTTAACGTTTGAGGAGGCCCTTCCTTAGCGGGTTGCCAGTTCCACTTACATCTTAAACTATATGGTCTATTTGTCTAGCATTTTCCTAACATTTTTTTCCAACCAGTAGGAAATGTTGAATCATAAAAGTATGTTTCTAAGAGAAAAAAAAGGTATTGTTTTTCAAATAGAATCTAGTGTGTTATTAAATTTCCTTTAGGTACTAGTATGTTGCTAACTTAACAAGTTTCTGGTGAAGCAAATAAAAACTATTGCGTGCATAGTTTAATAATTAATCATGGTAATAACTGATTAGCACTCATTCAAACTATATAATAAAAATTATGAATTTAGATTTAGAGTCTACAAATCTCCTAAAAAAATATTGCAAATAAGAATATAGGTTTTCATAATAATTAGGATTATATACTTTCCCCGAAAAAAATATTTGAGATATAATCTAGAAGCCACTGTAAATTCTCTCTTACAACGCTTTTCCCGAAAATAGCATACTCATCATGGCACCAGGTAAATTAAACTTTACCGACTCGATAATGATTAATTTCGTTTTCTATCTGATTGGAGAATGAAAGCATCAATTAAGCCACAGGTAGCGGGCATGACAATTTAAAAGGATTGGTCAATATCCCATCTAGCATTTTTACATAATTGCATACCATCATCACTAGTCTAATATTAATCTAAGCAAAAATACCAATTTGCGACTTATGGACCATCTAATTTTGCAGAATCTAATAAGTAATAAGTGAATTTTATTCTCATCTGGTATTGGGAAAATTGGGATGTTGTCGAATAAATTGTGTTAAAGAATTCTACCGATCAACCAACCGTCAGTTTCACGGATACTACAAGAGTGCTCCATAACATTCAATTTTCCTTGCAACAAAAGGTTGGAGGGATGGGCTCTTCACTTTGCCGATCTCACTGGTCAGTAGTCTCAGCTTTACATGAAACTAGCAGCCAAGGTTCAAGACAGCTCGTTGATTTTTCTGATGTGTTCCTGATAGAAATCCTTGCTTTCTTATGCTGTTGCCATTACATAAAAAAAAGTTAGCCGACCAACTAGCTTTTATATCTACCTGTTTTTTGTCCTCTGCTTGTCCGTTGCTCCTGGACAGTATCGTTCGTTGCATTTTTGCCCCTTCTTTAACTTTGTACTCTAAAAATCTTCCTCCATGTAGCATTTTTAAATTTTATGACATGACTCACATATTACCCATTTAGAACTAGGAACCATGACAGCAATAGCATGTAAAATTCTAGCAGTTTCAATTGTCGCTACAAAGGCACACGTGCAAGCACCATTTTCGCTAATAAAAGCTGTCATCTATTTTGTTATACCCCATGTTATATTTAATTCGTCTATTTTTAAATATTTAATGTTATTTTATTTTAAAATTTTTAAATTCTAAATTTTTTAGTTAAACTTAAAAAAACTGTTATTGTAACTTGTTCTAATTAATTTTGGTTAAAAATATATTATACGTTGACAATAAATAAATATCATTTTCATGTTTGGTGATGATAATTTAGTTATCCAGTTACATCATGGTCACTGTGCATCTAATTGACACAAAGTATGACCTAATTATAATATGACCGCTACTAAACGAAACCCATACACGTTTGCGATGGATTTGATTCTTTTTTAGAATTTATTGGAGTTGAGTTCATGATTAAAGTAGATAATATTATCTTATAAATAATGTAGATAGTACTAGAAAGGCCACTCGCTTGAAATTGATAATTTAGTCACCCAATGACATTATGACCACTCTGCATCTTAGTTGAAACAATAATGATTAATGACACAACGAACAACCCGATTATAATATCATTAAGACTAAAATACTGGATTCAATTTACAATTTTGTTTGAAGTTGAGAGCTGTGAATAAAATATATAATACTATCTTTATACTAATATATATTACCAAAAAGATAACAGATAGATAAAGCTATCTGTTAAAGTAACACATCAAATGGAATCTAATAACAAAGGGTTGGAATGACAGTTGGCACATTAGCATTACTTTACAGAACCTGAACATTCCTCCAAGTGGAGCACCAACAAGATTTTTAACAAAACTGCAACCAAACATAAAATTACTATCAGCTGTAGGAAAAAAACACAAAAGCTGTACAAATCTGTCACAACATCAAATCCTTGCCTAGACCAAGACAACAAATGTATAAGCTATGATCATGGGATCCAATGAATTGGGATTTGCACTTCCCTATCCCCCAAGCAACAAAAGCTCACAAACAGAAAAGAAGAAGAGAGAACAAATTAGAATAGCTTGTGTAGTAATTATTGAACAGAAAACTACGATGCATTTAATTAATTTTTTTCAAGACCTGATCACCAAAATCAGGATAAACTTTGATCATCTCTTCCAGCTTCTACTCCTTGATAATGGATCTGTGATGCCTCCAACAACCCATGTTTCTTTAACTATATCAGTTGAGATCTTGTACAATCCAGTGTCATATCTCATCACCACCAAGCTCTCCTTCTTATCACCATCTTCCTCCATTAGATTCTTTAAGCTCTTCCTCTTCCTGATCACCTCCACCTT
>SOPF01016966.1:0-24922 GCA_012979155.1 Hypericum perforatum
TATATATATATATATATATATATATATATATATATGCTGACTTAAAATTAATTATCACTGGTAAATGTGGCTTAAGAGAGAGTGTCGTATGCAGAGAAACGGTACCTATCATTGGTTGACGTATACTAAATGACAATCCTGCATGGTAGCAATTAGTGGATATCGTTTTTTCCAATATCAAATCAAGTGTTAACTGTATGGAAACTGACAGTAACATTGAAATATTAGAATCTTATATTATAAAACACAAACTCGATCCAATAATGAGTATATGTTGGCCAGTGGATTTCGAGATTAATAGATGCGGAGCCAAAGGTAAACGTTGATTGCGGGGATGAGGACCTTGTCCGGTGAGCTGCAACAAGACTACGAGATAAACTCTCTTCCTTCCTTAAAGTTTCTACATGTAACACCAAAAACTGTTGACAAAATATGTATGAATACATTATATCAATAACTTATGTAAATACATAACTAAAGTATTGCATGCAATTAATTAGGACAATCATAAGTCCTTGCTTTCAAGTATTGACCTATTTGCACTAACCATTTCGTTATCTTGTCGTCTATCCATTCAAAATCATTATCAACGATTTTAAGAAATGAATCTAATTCAGTTTTCCTTGATGATTTTGAGAAAAACCAAAGCTACCCTTCAATAAGCAAATATGTTAATGATCCCATGGTTAAAAAACCAATAGTTATTCACCCAAATTAAAAAAAAAACCAATAGTTGATTTACATCCAAAAATTAAAGCAGTTGATGTATTCAAGATAGAGATTAAAAAGAGGCTCAACCGAGTCAATTAATGCAATTGTTCGGCCTTTACGATAATAATTGAGACAGTTGCCCGATAAATAAAATGTGAAATTTTACTAAAATTGCACTCGATTATCAACTTTATATTAGCGACGAGCATTGAAATTAACTTTTAAAGATATTATTTTAGTTTAACTAAGTGATCTTAGACTTTTTAAATCTGATTCCGATTACCGATTAGTCGATGTCTTGGTAAAAATACTTATATCCAACATTATGACACCGACCTTTATTTTTCAAACCAACATATCATTTCTTCTACCAATTAATTCAAACCAACTGTTATTACCCAATGGCGTAGCCAGAAAATTTAAGAAGTGGGGTCAATTTCTAAAGTTTTTAATATTTAATTTTAATTTAATAAAAACATATAGTAAAAAATATACCTATTACCAAATAAAAAATATATATAGTGGGGGCAATTTCTCATGTGGCTATGCCCCTGTTCTTACCCGACGGAAAAATTATTAATTATTTTTAGAATTCACAAGAGAGAACTTAAAAAATATATGTTAATGCAAATACTTTTAAAAGTTTCGATTTAGATTTTGATTAAATTACATGTTTAAATATCGGTCAAATTAGTACATTTATAATTTCTCGTTAAAATACAGTTGTGGTCATTGGTCCAGACATGGAAGCTGTCTTCCGATGACGTCACACGTTGCGTACAAATCCACGACACTCACTTGCACTCTCCACGTGTCCAACCCCCGCGGGCTCACCTTGCGTCAGTGGATCCACTTCAAGATTTGCGCTTTTCCCCTTCTGTTCCCTTTATATTTCCCTTTATATATTTTCTAATTTCCCCTTTTGCCCTTCCCATGATCACCACTAACCTGATAAAAATTAATTAAAAAAACAAAAAACCTGAAAATATGATTTGGACAAAACCCTAACACGGAACTCAAAATAACATGAATTTCCTTTTTAAAAACTTATAACTTAATTACATGTGTGAAATATTGAACTCTCAAGTCTCAAACTCTATTAGTGTATCCTATATTATCATACCAAATACAAATAACGTGAATCCTTTAAAGATTAAAATCCAAGTAAGTTATTCCAGTGTAATGGATACAATTACTTATACCGTTAACAGATGTTTATTTGAAGACCAAAAAGTACTCCATTCCCACAATTTAGAACACATTATGTATCAAATTTGGATAACACCTTCAGTTATTCTGCTATTAGGAATACACGGGGTTTATTTGATTTTATTAAAAAATAGTTATTATTTGATTTATTGGTTGAATTTTGAATCTCCTAAATTCGTTGTTGTACTACATAAACACCCTTTAAAATCAATGCAAAACTAGCTAAGCTCTAAATATAATAAATTATTTGAATAACGAAAAATTCCAAATACAAATATCTAGCCTTTATATTTTCAAACTCTTTGTTACAATATTAAGTTATTTTCTTAAAACACTTCATATTGGAGCAAAAATTGCAAAGCTAACAAATATTCAAAAGTGAACATTTTTTAAATAATTTTAAATTTAAGTGTATGAATATAAATTTTAAAATTTTAGACGATTTTAATTTTTTATCAGTATTTTTATATTTTTACAAATATATTAATTCACTGATCCAGATAAAATTCGTTGCAATTATCAAATGTGACATTGAACGCCCGAAACGTATAGCTCGGGCCCGTGGGAGTGTGTGGTCACGCGATGCCACTGGCCGGCCGGTTTTCAGCCTCTGCAGCTCGGCACGTGCGCTAGCGGTGGGCCCGAGGATTGGGCCTGGGAGAAATTAACCCATCAATCAAAGAATTTCCATAATTTTTCAACTGGGTGGTCAAGGTTCTTCTCCTGGCCTCTCTGCTTTTGCTTGATTTTCACAAAACCGCGACATCCATCAAATGATAAATTGACAAAAGAAGTGGGGTTTGTCCTTGTCAGTGATCTTATTACAGGATTTCTCTTATGGGTCAGTTTCGGGAAAGAAAATATTTAGACATGTTTTTCTTTCTTTTTTATTAAAGTAGGGATTTTAGGGACCTAGGGGTGGCAGAGAGATTTGGACTGGATTTTATTAGAGTCTGTGCTCATTAATTTCATTCATAAGTTCTGGTCGATTCGCCAAATTTTCCACTGTCATAGTCCAAGTACGGGCAATCGGGTTCTTAATTTTATGTAGTGTCAGAGAGTGGGAAGTGGTCAATGAGACGAAATCTTTCCAAGTTGTGTTTTCGAAGTTTTATGAAGCGAAAGATACACGAATCTACCGATGAGTTATTTGAAATAATTAAAATTTTATGTTCTGAAGAGAATTAGAGTTCAACTTTGTGCTTTTCAATTTGTTTTTTGCAAAATTGACAACCACAGTATAATTTTGGATTTTGCTTGGAAGGGAAGGTCAGTTTTGGTTTACATTTTAGTTCCTCCCTCTTTTATTCGGTGTAAATGCTAGTTTCTCATTTCAACCGGATTTAAAATTAAATTTATTTGAATATTTGTTTTTAATAATTGATAAAAATATCCTATGAATTTATAGGATATTTGTGAATTCTACTTAATACCAATATGATAAATTCTAATGTATTATCTACAAATTTCATAATGTGTGATTGTTTGAATGATATCTTGATGAGTTGATGATCATTGTATCATTTATTGGGACCCGTTCGTAATCTCCATGGGGTAATTAGTCCATTTATCCAAAACAGAGGAGCCTATTTGTATAATTGTATTTACCCTAAGAAGTTAGAGAACTTGTCTTGTTAAAGTCAGAGAGAAAGACAATCTAAATAAAAATCAACGTGGACTACTTCCTTCAATGATAATATTAATTCCCTAAATTCTACACACACTTGCAAAGTTACAACCATCAACTTCAACCTGTCGTGACTAGTTGCCAGAAGCTTTATTTAACCGAGAACAAATTTATAATTGCTAATTTCAGTTATTAAGATTTTTTGCGTATCATAACACCAATTTTATTTGCTTAAATATCATTTCATTAATTTGGGTGAAAATGATAAAAATGGTAGCATTAAGGGACCGAGAGGGGAATGATAATGTCCTCGAGGGTCTCAGGTAGAAGTGAGCATTTAGATTATCCGAATCCGAATTATTCGAATTCGGAAATATCCAAATTGTTTGAATCACATATTTTACTATCTGAGTCTGAATCCAAATAGTGTATTATCCAAATCCGAATATATGAAATTTTTTCGGATACAGATTCGGATAATCCAAATATCCAACTTATTAAACAACCAATCATCCATAATTTCATTTAAAGAAAATAACTCCAAAAATCATCCAAATTACAACAAATTCAAGCAAACAAATTAGAGAGTTTAAAACCACAATGTAATAGCGTATTTAAATATGAAACCATGTGGTAGTATAATGAACTTTGTCAAAATATCTTTCCCGGTTGATGTTTTTTCTCCAATGTCCTTGTTACAACAATGACCTTGCCACAATAATTGTTGGGCACATGTTGATTAAGAGTGAAAAAAGAAACTATAATCTTAATGTCAGATGAGTCATTTTATTAAAGGTTTATATTTTGGAACTTATTTTATTTGAGGTTTATATTTTAGAACTCAAAATTAGTTCCACGTTCAATTTGAGTAATGTTTACATTGTTGTTCAGTTAGTATCTTATGAATTGGTGAGTTTTTGACCAAGTCTAATACTGATTTTCTGGGAACAGAATTTCCAAATGTAAATTTTAGTAACATACGCTATGGCAAAATGAGTATTGTAAGAGGTTAGCTGTGTCTATCAATCTGCTTTGCTACCAACAATACCAAGAAGGTGCCTATTCAAATGCTGACCGAAAGCCTTGGTAGAGAACGACTCAGTAACATGCTCCCTGGCCTTCCGACCCATTTGCTTCGCCATTTCTGGTTCCCGGATTAGCTTGGCCATGGCCAAAGCGAATGTTTCGGGGTTCGGATCACAAAGGAACCCTGTGAATTCATGTTTGACGGTCTCCACTGGCCCTCCGCTGTTGCACGCTATGACGGGTTTATGAGCTGCCATTGCCTCCAATGGCACTATGCCGAAGTGCTCATCCTACACACATGGAGAAAGCATTCCGTCATTGTCTACTTTGCGTGGCGCATCAGAATAGACGAAGTTAGAAAGAAGTTGTACCGTCGGTGTGTATATAACGCATATGCAATTAGAAAGAAGATCATTTCTTTCAGCAGTAGAGCAAGATGTAACAAACTTAATCCGATGAGACACTCCTCCCTTTTCGGCCAAGCTTTTGAGTTTCTCCAAATATTCTACGTTCTCTCTTAACCGATTGTCGTAACCACCTACAACAATAAGAGGTAAATAAATTAGATTTCAGTGTTTAGAATGTATATGAATTTTGTCAAGTACATTTCCCCAGTCAAATGCCGTTCTACATACAATCTGCACAAGGGAAGAAGGTCAACACGAGCACTGTCTCTACTCAATTAGAAATCAGCTTCAGTGTAAAAAAGAAGAGAAAACCAGAGTCGACCAAACAGATAATTTCTGCCAAAAAAATCTTGTTTGCTGATAGAAGGGAAGATGATAGGCTTCCAGTCTCTTATTAAGTCATGGACTTGACATGAAAATGTCGGGTTTTTCTCACTATAATATTTATTGGTGGTTCTCTTCAATGAAAAATTAGACGAGGAAAAGAAATCAGGCATTGTAAATATAGAAGATTGCCTGCGATGGTCAATGTAGCATCAGCAGTATGACTAAGTTGAGATGCACTATTGTCCATGGAGTGAAGGAATGCAAAGGCTGAAATGGCTAATTCGATGTTCTTTTTCCTTTCAAAGCGGTTGATGGAGAGAAAATTGAGTCTACAAACACATTAGAAGTGAAGATCAAACATGGCATACAAACGAAGGAGGTTCAAGCATGTGAAGTGAAATTGGTTTACAAACATCTGTCTTACTTATACGAACGAGGTTCATTAAACTGGTCAATGTTGACAGCTGGATAAAGAATGGCAGGTCGAATCCCTTGTGCTTGAAGATGTTTGAATGTTTTTGCAAAGGTAGATGCAGTGAAGTTGCTGTTAACAAGTGTCATATCCGACATTCCTGAATTCCAGACAAGGCATTTATTTAAAACTCAAGTACGAAGCTAATAGAGCATAAGCATGCAATTTCGAAAACGTACCAGTTGTAATTTCTTCTACATAATCGATAGGCTTCCGATACAACCTTCTCAGGGTAGTTGTGTGTTGAGCAAGTAATAAATCAGGAAAATGACAATAGAAAACCACCTGAATCAACAAGGGTTCAGTGAAACCACTTGATTACAGAGCATCCATATAAAAGTTCACATGAAAAATATACCTTTGTTTTCTTTTTGAGTTTCAATAACGGGATAACAACGGAGACCTGATCGGCCAGTACGACGTCGAATGCAGGTTGTAGGAACAATATACAAAGAGCAACGTAAATGCAACGCAGGTATGCACATAGAGCATGAAGACGGTAGAAGACATGTCTGGGTAGAAAAGAACCATAAACAAAGACGGGGAATAGACCTGCAAATCCTCGTAAGTTAGAGAAAATGCAAAACTTTATACAATCCTCAAGTAAAAATTAAAATAAACAGGGGAAAGGAATCACAGCACTACTTGCAACCTAATTTTACCAATGGAGAAGGGCAATGCGCACAAAAGAAAATTCGAAAAACTTACTATCTCCATATCTTTGTAGAACAGAAATGGCAATTAAATTTTGGGCAGATGATATGATAAAGAGTAACTTGCCAGAAGTAGTTTCCTCAAAACACCGTTTTTTGTCATGGTGTGATGTAAAAACTTGGACATTGTGGCCATAAGAGACAAGTTCAACTGCTGCATCGACGACCAACCTCTCGGCTCCCCCTGCAAAACAATGCAAGACACCAAAACACAATATTAAAATGAACTTTTTTTTTCCAAGCTACTTTTGACTTTTTACATGGTTATGTGATTCTTTCATCTGCCCCTTTCCTTCCTCCCGTTGTAACACACTCTTTCAGGCCTCCCAACTCGCGGTAGCAATACAAGAACATCTTCAAGTTCAGTGGTTCAATCACATTCAAATTACCCCTCCTAACCAAGAGATCACTAGATGCAATGCATAATTGATCATCGCTTGAGGAACTATCAAAGAAAAGCGAACTATCAAAAATAAGAAAAGTTGCTTAAGATTCTTCCTAAACAAAAAATGGGCGCGCAGCAGAACAGAACAAAGAGTCAAGAGGGGTTACCTATCCCAAGATCAGGGTGGACTATAGCGATATTGAGCTTCTTTTTCTTGCTCGATGCATCATCCATCCTTTTCTCCCTTTCTTATCCTCCTCGTTTCGCTCCGGGGCGGGGCGGCTCAATGACTTGGTATGAATAGTAGGGAAAGACTTGCTAAATCATGCAATCATCAAATATCTTCTCACTCCCAATTGATCTCACCCACTAATATACATAAATACATATATGTTTATATATATATGTCCACAGAGCAAACATAATTTTTACCCTAAACCCCGTGAAAATGCATGCCGTGGAATTAAAACCCACCCAGAAGGCTAATAGCCACAAAAGATCAGATACCCTCAAACATAAACACACCCAGCAACAAATAAAAAGAGCAGCACAAATTCCCTGTTTCGTTCGTAAAGTAGATACCCATAAACCCTAATTCGAGGAATCTAGCTCCAAACCCGCGACAAACGACGGCAGATAGAAGCGGAGATAATTAAAAGAAAAGGGTGGGTGCAAGTACCTGACTCTGTAAGCTGGAGAATTGTGGAGAGGGAAAGAGATCTCGATCGGCTAGGACGGATTCGGGGAGAATGAGCGAAAAATTAAAATTAACATATTATTTTATTGTCAAAGTTTTATTTCATAATAAATTTGTTTGTTTAAAAAATTTTACATTTACGTTCAAACATATCTTTATTATTGTCCTTGTGTTCCTGACCTTGTTATTAAAAAATATATAAACTAATTGAGTATAACATTCGATAACACTATGAGCAAATATTTTATGTAATTTGAGGAGGCAAAACAATTAGTTTTGATTTATGTTTTTGGAGATAAAAACGTAATCCTCTTTATTAGGTTAAACCACCGTATATAAAAATTACTTAATGAATAATTTTGTTCTCATAACTAAAATTTCAACTTATATTTTACCAAAATACAAATCCCGAAACAGAAATGAATTTCCTAAAATGTTGATTCGGAGTACACTATTTTTATTAAAAATCCCGACGAAAATTTTCAAATTGTCGTATTGATGCGGTCTCTGAAAAATGCTATTAACAGCTTAACGAGACTCGTAAGAACAACGATTCTATTAATGGAATAAAATTATATTTCATATTTAAACTCGAAGAACCAAATTCGATACCATCTGATGCATTGTTGTTCTTAAGTTTTCTTTTTAAGAAATTACTGTTGATCTCAAGGTGCTATCCAGTAATCAAACCTATTTAACTGTACAGGTTTTGCCGCGCACAATCCGCATCTTGTTTATGAATAGGAAAAAATCCATTTTAGTACAATGTGGTTTGACCCGTTCCCATTTAAGTCTTATGGTTTAAAAAAATTAATTCGAGTCAAAAATCGTCCAATTTTCCCACCTAGGTCATCCCGAATCGATTCGATTCATTTTTGAAACGCACTATTTTACAAGATGACGTGGAGTGCAACGCGAGAATTTTTTCTCCATGGAGGGTGATGTCCCCATCCTCTCCACAGTAGGTACAGACATGGAGTACTGCGGTTAAGGTGCCAACCCATTAGAACCAAACAAAAAGCAAGCAATCGCTACACTAACCTAACCCAACAAAGTACCTCACTTCCACATCAATCACGCGAGGACCCGAACCACCCAATTCACCACCAACGGAGCTGCAATCATTGCACAAACAAAACACATAAGTACTGGACATATCGCAAGCAGTTGGCAGGCAAATCATCGAAAAAGCCAGAATCACCTAAATGGCCTCGAGAGATTGCCCAAGCTCCGTGCAGCATTTATATTTCCGGTAAGCTACATAAAACATAGACTATTTGTAAGAATATTTCTTATTTAATTAAGGGAAAGATCTCTCCATAAACATGAAATATCTTTTCATATAATATGGTCCATATGTAGGTAAGATTGACCCACATATTTTGTGGACAAAATCACACTCAATAGGAAATTACTTTACTAGTCAAGAAATTGTGATATTCTTGAATTGGTAGTGCCTAAATTACGAGATCACAATATTCTTCATTGATGGTTATGAATAGTCTATAAATACAACAACAACGGGGTTCTCTAATCACTCACACATTCAGAATTCCAGCACCATCAAGGAATGAGAGCAAGAGTTTAGAAGAGCCACGAAATCTTTTGTCGGAATTAAAACCGAAGCTTGACGGAAGCCGTAACAATAGTTGAGGTAATTCGATCTCTTTTCGCTTTTGCTATTCGTGTGTTCATAATGTTTAGAACACGTCTAGATCGTGTATAAATGGTATCAAGAGCATGTTTATACCTCTGTCTTGTTCATGGCTATAGTGATTTCTTCCAAACGTTGTTTTTTCATGATATGCATTATTTTGGAAAATTAAGACCAGGAATATCCTTAATGTTTGGTTTCCAATGAAAACTGGATTTGAAAATCATGAAAACCATTGATACTCGTTAAAAAGAAGATGATTTTTGGTCGTCATGGGAACCTAAAATAATAAAAGAAACATTCACGAAACGAAGACATGTACTTGTATATCCTCCTTTATTTTGAAAAACAAAGGGAGCATGTCCTTTTCTCAAAACAAGCAGTGTCAGATGCTTTATGATTATATCATATGTGTGGTCTAGCGGATAGGTGGTCAGGCCTTAAGCATGAGGTGGGAGGTTCGAGTCCCCAAAGTCCCTTCAAAAACCGGAATTGTGGAAACAATTTAAATTCACCAAAAAAGTGCTTTATGATTAAAATCAATTTTTAATCTTTTATATTGAAGGTAACTTATGATCCGTGCATATATATAGTGCTAAACCATGTGCGTTAATTGATGAAATAATAATGTTGGTTGTTATCCTGTTTATTTTCATTATGTATGCAAATATTGAGTTTAATATTATTGCAACTATTTATTTATTTTGTTTGGTTTATAGTTGCAACATTTTGATTAAAATATATCTTGTGGGCGTGTTATTTATTAAATAATTATCATTATGTTATTAGAAATTTGCATATGACCTTTAATGAAATAATGATTAACACGATATAATTGCAGATTTTATTGTTTAAATTTTGATTACTTGAGGTTTGATGATCTATATAATATTAATTAATTAGAGAGTAATCACATCATCTTTTGATTAATTAAAATTATATACTTAAGATTAAGATCACATAAAAAATAGTTGTAATTATTCATATGAACTACTATGTAATCTACCCACAGAAATTTTATAGTACTAGTATGATTGATTATGATAAAATATCAGACAATAATTCCTAAACAACCCACAGGTATTAGGAAAAAAACATAATTTGATAGTTTTATCGTGTTATTATAAATCTAATAGAATTATAACTTTAGTCCACATGCAAGTTTTATGTTTCTAGATTCATTAATGATTAACATGTTTAACATTGGTAAAATATGATATATTTGTTCGCTTCAAACTTATTTTAATAAGTACATTTATCTTATAAATTGCAGTTAGTCAAGTTAGTTTCTCTGATATCAAGTGTGATGTTCCCGAACTCAAGGGTGACAATTTTAAGGTCTAGAAGAAAAGAGTTCTCATTCACTTGGTATGGATGAACATTGATTATGCCATAAGTTTACCTTTAACTTTTCGGATAGTGGTTTTACCTTACTAAATAAATCCAAAGTTGTTGGTTATGGTACATTGTCTAATGGTCTTTATTTATTTGCCTTACAAAATGATGCTGATTATAATGCCATGAATGTTACTGCTGGGTTAAAGCATTGTGTTGTGAAAGAAAAATTCTTCTTTATTATGGCATCGGAGATTGGGACATATCTCTATTTTAAGAATTAAGAAGTCAGTAAATGAAGAAGTACTTGGTGCTTTAGATTTTAATGACTTTGAGACTTGCATGGATTGCACATTAAGGGAAAACAAATCAATAAGTCTAAGAAGGGTGCAAAGAGGAGTACTGATTTGTTAGAGATCATACATACATATATATGCTTTCCAGATATGTAGGCAAGTAGTCCAAAGTAATTTATCACCTTTATAAATAATTTCTCACGATATATGTATCTCTATTTACTTCGTTCTAAGGACGAAGCTTTGAATGCCTTTAAAGTTTTCAAGGTTGAAGTAGAGCTACAATATGGTAAACAAATTAAGATAGTGAAATTAGATGGAGGTGGAGAGTATTATGGCAGATACATTAAAAATGGACAAGCACCTAAACCATTTGCGAAATTTCTTCAAGAGCATGGGTTTTTTCCCAATACACTATGCCTGGTTCTTCGGACCAAAATGGTGTGGCTGACAGAAAAAACCAAACCCTAATGGACATGGTGAGAAGTATGAGAAGTAATAGAAAACTTCCTCAATTCTTGTGGGTTGAAGCACTAAAGATGGATGTGTATATATTGAACCGAGTTCTAACCAAAGCTGTTTCAAAAATACCTTTTGAGTTATTCAAAGATTGGAAACCTAGTTTACAACATATACGCATTTGAGGATGCCCGTCCGAAGTTAGAATCTACAATTCACAAGAAAAGAAGCTAGATCCTAAGACTATTAGTGGGTATTTTATTGGATATACCAAAAAGTCCAAAGGTTATAGGTTCTATTGTCTGTCTCATAGAAATAAGATTGTGGAATCAAGAAATACAAAATTTCTTGAGGATGACTTGATCAGTGGGAGTGATCAATTATAGGATCCAATTTTTGATACCGATCACTATGAAGCTCATCCTTCTAATCTAAGTGATAGACTATTTTTCGTACACATGCCTCAAGTACAATCGTGAGTAGGTCAAATACTTGTTCAAGTCCCATAAAATAATAGTTCTGATCCTCTAGATCAAGTTGCTAATCAAGATAATGTTGAATAACTAATTGAGCATCCGGTTAAACAATAAATCCCTCAAGAGAATGATGAAACAACATTAAGAGGATCTACTAAAGTTAGAAGGTCAGCTATACCTAGTGATTATGAAGTGTATCTACAAGAAATAGACTACAACTTTAGAGCAAAAAATGATCCTAAAATGTTTTCACAAGCTGTAAGTTCTAAGGAATCAAACTTATAGCATAAAGCTATGATTAAAGAGATGAACTCTATGGCATCAAATCATATTTGGGATCTTGTCATTGGATGCAAGTGGGTCTTTAAAACAAGGAAAGACTCACAAGGCAATATTGAGAGATATATAAGATAAGACTTGTGGCCAAAGAGTTTACTTAAAGAAAGGAATTGACTACACAGAGACCTTTTCTCCTGTATCAAAGAAGATTCACTTCGAACAATTATGGCATTAGTAGCTCATTTTGATTTTGAGCTACATCAGATGGATGTGAAAATAGCATTTCTTAATGGAAATTTAGAGGAAGAGGTGTATATGAAACAACTAGAAGGATTTTTCTCTAGTGATGGTGAGCATTTAGTCTACGAGCTTAATAAATCTATTTATGGTTTGAAACAAGCCTCCCGTCAATGGTATTTAAAATTCCATGACATCATTACTTCATTTGATTTCGAAGAGAACATCATGGATTAATGTATATACCTAAAGGCCAGTGGGAGAAAATATGTTGATGATACTCTACTAGCGACTAATGATAATAGATTATTATATGAGGTAAAACAATTTCTTTCAAAGAACTTTGATATGAAAGATATGGGTAAGGCATCTTATGTCATTGGCATTAAGATCTATAGAGAAAGATCACGAGGTATTTTGCGTTTGTCTCAAGAGACTTATATCAACAAAGTTTTTAGAAAGATTTTGGATGAAAGATAGTTTGTCAAGTGTAGCACCTATTATGAAGGATGACAAGCTCTGTTTGGAGCAGTTTCTACAAAATGACCTTGAGAGGGAACAAATGAAGAATATTCCATATGTTTTAGCTGTAGGAAGTCTTATGTATGCTCAGACCTGACATTGCATATGTTGTTAGAGTATTGGATAGATATCAAAGTAACCCAGGTATTGACCACTGGAAAGCTACAAAGAAGGTGATAAGATATCTTCAAGAAATAAGGAACAAAGAACCACATGCTTATGTATAGACGAACTGATAAGTTGAAGGTGACTAGCTACTTCGATGCTGATTATGTTGACTGTATGGATTCACAGAAATTCACCTCGTGATATGTTTTAATGCTAGCTGGTTGAGCTGTATCTTGGAGAAGCATTAAGAAGACATTGACTGCTACTTCCACCATGGAGGCTGAGTTTGTATCTTATTTTGAAGTTACATCTCATGGTGTTTAGTTGATGAGTTTTATATTAGGGCTTAGAGTTGTAGACTCTATTTCTATGCCACTGAAGATGTACTGTGACAATTCAGCTGCTGTCTTTATGGCTGAGAATAACAAACTTGATAATCGAAGCAAGCATATCGACATTAAATATCTGGCCATAAGAGAACGTGTTAAGGATAGAAAAGTTATCATTAAACATATTGGCACTGATTTAATGATTACTGATCCTTTGACTAATGACATGCAACCAAAGAAATTCAAGGATCACGTAGAGAGCATGGGACTTGGTCCCGTAATGTAAACTTTTGTCGCATGATGCACTAGTAAAACTCTTGTTTAGTTTGATATTTTCTTTTATGGTTGTGCACACTTAATTTTTATTGAGAAATATCATTTTTGTAGACCTAAAGTAAACATATGTGTTATTCTCTAAAGACTAATGAGCTTAGTTAAGAGATTTGATATATTATAATACATGGAAGATAATACTCGCTCAAAGAGGACTTATCACCATGATTCATATATTTTAATTCTTTTGGTGAGTGTTAAATTATATGGACCAAGTGGGAGAAGTAAGAATATTTCCTATTCAGTTAAGAGAAAGATCTCTCAAGATCTCTCCATAAACAGGAAATATCTTTTTATATAATATGGTCCATATGTAGGTAAGACTGACTCACATAATTTGTGGATAAAATTACACTCAATAGGAAATTACTTTGCTAATCAAGAAATTGTGATATTCTTGAATTGGTAATTGCCTAAATTACGAGATCACAATATTCTTTATTGATAATTATAGAGGGCCTATAAATACAACAACTTCGGGGTCTCCTAAACTTACTCACACATTCAGAATCCCAGCACCATCAAGGTGTGAGAGCAAGAGTTTAGAAGAGCCAAAGAACCTTTTATCGGAATTAAAACTGAAGCATGATAGAAGCCGTAACAATGGTTGGAGATAATCTGATCTTTTTTCACTTCTGCTATTTGTGTGTTCATAATGTTTAGTACACATCTAGATCGTGTATAAACTCTATCACTATCCCATTAAGAAGCCACATGAGGGCGTCTATGCAACCACCATTAGGGACCATGACGCCGGGACAGAGCCATCCTCGGTGTCGGCCATACCTCACCCTCTCGATGTCCTAGCATAATCCAAATCTTGTCATCCCGCTCTCTCTCCCACCTCCAGCATTGTCGTCGACTTCTTCATAGGTACTTTCCACCTCGCCGACAGAGGGCCTCGCATTCTCATTTCTTGACAGGCTAAACCGGATCAGTTTGGGGATCGACGAGATAGTTTACAAGGTCATCCACCAACCGACGCGATGGGCTTTTGCCCTGAAGGTGATCTACGAGCACCTCGACAATGCTGTACTGATCCAGATCCAACGGGAGATCGAGATCTCAAGCGACATAAACCACCCGAACGTGGTGAGGTGCAACAATATGTACGACTTCTCTTCTTCCCAAGTTGGCCTTTGAAGACCATATAACGCGATATCGACTCTGTTTGTAGAGGAATTGGTTTTATAATTCGTGGAGGAAGAAATGAATTTTTGAGATTTAGGATAGAGTTTGAAAGAGGGAGATTTTGAAAATTATTAAAAAATTAGGTACTATAGACAAAATTTTCCAGTCTAAGTCAAAATTGTCCATATGGACCAAAATTAAGTGTGGCCAACTAACTCAGCATATCGAAATGGGGCATTTTATCAAAAATAAATCGAACCGATTCAGGGTGACTCAGGTGGAAAAATTGAATGATATTGGACCCAAATTAATTTTTTCAAACCAGTGACTTAGATGGAAACGTGTCAAACCACAGAATACTAACTTTTCCCTTATAAATATGGCACTTTTAATCCAGGCTACCAAGTACTTTGTATTTGGGTAATCCAAGTACTTAAAAGGTGCCAAACTAATTCTTCGGGGTTAGACGGGACTGGATTCGGTCCTGGAAGTGATTTCCAAGACCATCCTGGAACTGGTTTTTACAATATATTCAAGTGGTTTTGGCAAAACCATTTGAACATACTAAGAAAACCAGTTGAACATATTAAGAAAACCAGTTGAACATACTAAGAAAACCAGTTGAACATACATACGAAAACCAGTTAAACATATAGAAGAAAACCAATTGAACATTTTGGTGGAAACCACTTGAACATTCATTAGGAACCACTTGAAAATACTAAGAAAACCACTTGAACATACTAAGAAAACCACTTGAACATTAACTGACAAACCACTTGAACATAGTAAGAAAACCACTTAAACATAGTAAGAAAACCATTTGAACATACAAACAAAACCACTTTAACATACTAGGCAAAACCACTTAAACATAAATTGGGAACCACTTCAACATACTAAAAAAAACCACTTCAACATACTAAGAAAACCACTTCAACATACTAGAAAAACCACATTCGATTAATTAACAGTCGATAATTAATGCTTGATAATTAATATCAGTAATTAATGGT
Organism: Hypericum perforatum; assembly: GCA_012979155.1. Lineage (NCBI taxonomy): Eukaryota > Viridiplantae > Streptophyta > Magnoliopsida > Malpighiales > Hypericaceae > Hypericum > Hypericum perforatum. The sequence goes on from SOPF01016966.1 coordinate 15,750, forward strand.
AATAAATTAATGGTTATTAATTAATTAAGGTTCTAATTAATTAATTAATGCTCCCTGTCTCCCTTTTTTGCACCCCCGCCTCCCTTTTTTGCTCCAGGACGGTCCTGGGCCATATTATCCATCCAGGACCGAATCCTGGGCCGGGTTAGACCCACAATCTGAACTTTCATATTCAGCATCTATAAATGATTTGTAGGGAGTAGTTATTTTGGAGTCGGATTCGCTGCTAACTATTTCCCAACATGTTAACATGTCGAATAGCGACTCAAATATGTTGTTATTCAAGAATCGTACACAGAGTCAACAAAATAATACATCAAATTTTTACTGCCACAAACACAAATGTATCACTGTGTTCACAAATCCTTTCAATTTTATGCACGAATGAATAAAGATTTAAGCCTAAAAATCATAATTTAAAATTTTAATTAATCGAATTCGAATTAGTGCAAGAAAAGAAAGAAACCAAACCCCAGGCATCCTCCATCTGCCTTTCTTTATTGGTGGGGAAGTGGACAACCCAACTAACAACCTATCTTCTTCTTCCTCCAATGTCGGACCCACCAAACGAAAAAACAAAACAATGTACACCCAAACACACTCCAAACTTTCAAGTTACCGCACAGATCATGTCCGATCCTAATCCAATCTCCCTGCGTTGACTTTGACTTTTCTGCTCCTCACAAAGTGGGATGTCTCCTCTCACCTTCACCTCCCTAGTCCTCCTCCACTTCCTCGAGCTTCTCTCATGGACACCAATTTCCCAATCTACCCTCGTCTACCTCACCCCACCCCCGCTCCCCATCCTCCCCATCCCGACCGCCCACCAGCTCCAATGGCAGGTGGCCTCCATGGCGGTGTTCTTCCACTTCGGGACCAACACGTTCACGGACTCCGAGTGGGGGACGGGCCAGGCTGACCCACAAGTTTTCAACCCGGACAGGCTGGATGCGGCCCAGTGGGTCCAAGTGGTAAGAGACTCTGGTTTTAGCCGGGTGATCATAACAGCCAAGCACCATGATGGGTTCTGCCTGTGGCCAAGTGGGTACACGGATTATAGCGTAAAGTCGAGTCCTTGGAGAGGTGGAGGTGGTGACGTAGTCAAGGAGCTTGCTTTGGCGGCTAAAGAGGCTGGCTTGGGGCTTGGGGTTTATCTCTCCCCTTGGGATAGGCATGAGCCTCGTTATGGGAGGACTTTGGAGTACAATGAGTTTTACCTGGCTCAGATGACTGAGTTGTTGACCAAGTGAGTCGTTGACTTGTTTGTTGTTGCCTTTGATGTTCGTGATTTGGGTTTGTTTGATATGTTGGAGTATGAATCCTGCGTGGATTATGAGAACTCATTGCTTTGATAGTTCGGGTCGGATTCAGAGATTCTAACATGATTGGGGTCATGAGTTTATGGAGGCTAGCTTCTTCTTTTAGGCTCTTTTGGTGTGAAAATGAGTGAGTTTTTGTTGAGATTACTACATTGCCTGAACTAGACCTGTGACCCATTGTCCACCCCCATGTCATGACCCTGGAAAAAAAGTGGCACATGCAAACTCGGCCTGATGAGCTTCGTTTAAGGAGGTGTATTGGGATTAGTTTGCTAGTTGCGAGTGTGGTCTTGTGTAGAATATGGAGATTCATGTAGTTTGCCCTCGTAGCGATCCAATCTGATGAAAGATTAGAATTTCCAGCTTGTTTGGATTGCTTGTAGAGTTGAATTCGATCTTAGCTCACGAAAGAGATGGACCACTGCGTCATTAGTTTGGTTCGGATATAAGCGGATAGTTGGTGATCATGTGTTTGATGCAATGAGGCGAAGGTTTATTATCTTGGATTTAGCATATTTAAAACCTGCTTGTTTAAGTGTAATCGACCAAATAGAGTTCTTCTGATGCGTAGTTAGGCAATTTAGACGATCCGTGAGGCTGACATTTGCAAACTCATGGCAGCTATGGAGAGATCACAGACATATTTCTTGATGGTGCCAAAGGGAAGGGGGAGAAGGACATGGAGTACTTCTTTGATGAATGGTTCAGCCTGATTCACCAACATCAGCCAGGGGCAGTCATATTTTCTGATGCAGGTCCCGACACGCGGTGGATTGGAGACGAAGCTGGCGTTGCTGGGACAACTTGCTGGTCTCTCTATAATCGTAGCAACTCCAAGATTGGGGACACTGATCCCAGGTACCAGCAGCAAGGAGACCCTTTTGGTCAGGATTGGGTGCCTGGCGAATGCGACGTGTCGATAAGACCAGGCTGGTTTTGGCATCCTTCAGAAGTTCCAAAGTCTGCACTAGAACTTCTTCAGATATACTACCATTCTGTTGGAAGGAACTGTCATATGCTTCTCAACGTGCCTCCTAACTCCTCAGGTCTTATATCATCTGAAGATATAGAAGTACTTCGAGAATTTTCCGAGCTTCGGAGGTCCATTTTTTCTCTTAATCTAGCCAGTCAGGCAACTCTTACTGCCAGCAGCATAAGAGGAGGCAGCGGCGATTCTCCGTTCGGCCCCTACAATGTCGTCGAAGATGGCATCTATTCTTACTGGGCCCCCGAAGAAAATCAGTCGAACAACTGGGTCCTGCAGTTGAACTTCCTCCAAGGACCAGCATCATTCAACGTGCTTCGAGTTCAAGAACCGATACACATGGGGCAGCGGATCATTGCGTTCCATGTAGAGATCCTAACTCCTGATGGTCACTGGAAAACAGTTGCCAATGGTACAACAGTAGGCTATCAAAGGCTTCTGCAATTTCCATCAGTGGATTCACGGCAGCTGAAGCTTGTCATCGACAAGGCCCGAGCAATCCCGCTCGTTTCTTACGTGGGAGTATACATGGATCGGTTTTCGATTATGTACCATAACAGAAGCCAAGTAAATAACCTGCAGCAAGCTACACAGAATCATTCTCAAACAGCATCCATGTAATGTGTATATTAGCGAGTGATTGCTTCACTCTTGCAACTGCAGTTGCTCAATTTTTATTTACGACCCTGGAGCTCTTTATGAGAGGGAATTTTTTTTGTATACGAGAAGATCTAAAGTTGTGACACGTTGATGTCAAGTTCTTCCTAGATGGAAAAGTCATTGAGGTCAAACAATTTTGTGTGATTTCCATTCATTTGTGACAGATGGAATGTAAAACTGTGTAATCTATTGGCTATGTAAGCCTAATTGTGGAAACAGAAAAGAATCCTATTAAATGTTAAGAAATAGAAAAACTCCATTTCTATTAAAATTTGGAAGACAAAAGTCTTTCCTGAGTACACACACTCGATTATATCAATGTACCATATCATATCTCATAAACTACGAGCTAACAATAGAGTTAGGGATAATTTTGGAGTCCAAATATCTTGAACCACTTAATAAACTCTAAATAATATCCAATAAACATAAATATAACCGTACTACGACAATAAATCTTTTGGAGAAGCTTGCTTCTTCAAGCAACTAGCCTCCTGTTGTATTCGATAGAATTAACTGCCCTGTAATGGCAGGTTTCCATTGATAGCACTGGTTGTCGACCTGTTTATCAGGAGGCAACTCGTGTGCATCGCATTTACGCTACAGGAAGCTAACTTGATTCAGTGGCGAAAGCACTCCGTTGGTCCTAGAGGATAACACGTTCACTACGAATGGTTAGCCGATTGTCATGTACCTCGGTCCGGATGCACTCATTTTTGCACAGCCAACCTACAAAAATTTAAGGCAATGTAGCTGTGTTCAAGAAAGAAGTAAGCCATGCATTAGCTCATGCGACATACGAGGAAGTAAAGAAAAGCACCAGAACGGAGTGTTCATGTTATCTTGACATCTCGAAGAAGTCGAGCAGCCATTGAACCCAGCCTTCTAGCATCCCACTCAGTAAGCTCTCCATTTGGTGGTAACTTTACCACCTGCTCATCAGTTTCACCGGCTGTGTCGCTACCACAATCGTCCAAATGAACGGGTTGATCATTACTTCCCTCATTTTCATCTTCCTGGTCTATTACATGTTCGATTTCCTCGGTTTTCGGACAAGGAGCTTCAGTTTTATTCATTAAACTCTTAGTTGGAGATTTCAAGCCCATTATGTAAAGTTGGATACTTGGATGATGGTACTTGCTGTCCATCTGTACGAAAAAGGCGGCAAACAAAGCTACTAAAAAATATTGCTAAACTCGTTAAAACAAGAAGGTACAAACATGTTTGAACAATTTTGACAATGATCACGTGAATAAAGGAGTGAACAAGGACAACAATTTCGATGATGTACCTTGGCTTTTGGAACAGTTTTCACCTCAAAGTTTCTTCTCCACATGTCTAGCATCTTTTCATGAACACTGGTTGAGCGGATTTCATATCCCACCTGGATGAAAGCAACAAGAATGGACCAAACCATGAGTCCTGATCCAGATTACGGACCGCAAGAGGAAATCTGCAACAAAAACTATACCAATATGGTAGTTTTAGGCCCTGATAAGGCAGATATCGTCCGCAAAAGGGGTTCCAGAAGATGCTCCGAGTAAACCTGAATGCATGAAACATAACATTACTGGCTTTATTGAAATAAGAACACTATAATATCAAACTGACAAAGAATATAGTGAGAATACTGCATATTGTTACAACATGACAACTGATCTTTTGGGGGTCTGAAAGGTAATCTACTAACCACATCAGTGCCAATAATGTAGTCAAAAGGAGGATCAACCGCTCGTATATGATCCTCATTTCCCCAGTCCAATTCTTCAACCTGGATTGACCCGAAGGAACCTGCAATAACATGCAGTTTGTGATAGGCAGCTACCAACTGTAGCATCAGATTAGAACAAAGAACTACACATCAATAATGTGTACTCAAGTGTAAGAACTTTTCTATTCCACACCTATCACTTTCTGCACTTTTTGAACTAACCAAAGTAGGTGAGGACATATTTTTGGAAAGAAAGATGATGCAAAAAAGTAAAAGAAGAGCTCATCGCCAAGAGTAGACCTGAACAATGCTCCATCTGCATGATTCTTGAAGAATTGCGTTCAACATTTCTCATCAGCAATGGCAAAACCTCCTTCTGATCAGTTGTAACTACATTACACCCGAGCATTGCCATTCCTGAAAAGCAGTTTATCTTAGAAATGAGCATAATTTTAATGCCAGATAAGACAAGATCCACAGTCAGCTACGAGCTAACGTTTCGACACATTGATTATGAAATGATTAGAACTTGCCAAATCCAGCAACCCCACAACCAGCTCCAAGCTCAATAGCACGCTTTCCTTTAAGTTTAGATGGACTAAACTTCCCTTTCCTACAGTTTTTCTCCTGAAAACAAATGTTAGATAAGATCAGGAAACGAAATCACACGCTTACTGCATTGGGATATATACATTTTAAGAACAATACACAGCATAACATGCTTCATTAAACAGGCTAATATGTTCCATAAAAATACCATAGTTCACTGCACAGAATAGACAGTCTCTTTACCAGAAACTTAACAAACACCATTGACGCATCCCAGACTGTAGTTCCCAAGTGCTTTGAATTCGGATCCTGCCATTTTATTAGAAGTGTGCAATAACTAATAAGGTTAGAAAATAATATTAATACAAGAGAATTAATGCAGTAACTTTGTGAAGAAAAACGTCGACACCATTCATGGCAATTATCACCAACATATTGAAGGTCCATCGAGTTTGTACACCCAGTTTACAGATAACCCACAAAATGAACCAGATTGTGTACTAAAAGATCATCTAGCCATTTGGTTCTTTATATTTGTCACTGCCCGGAAATCATACCATTTCTACCTAGATGCTCCAAAATTTAGCAACCAATGCTAAATCAAATCTAGAACCACAAAAACGTCAGTTTTGAGAAAGTAGCAAATTTTGCATGCCTGAGAGAACTGAAGCTGATGGCCCATGACTTCAAGAAAAATGGCCGAGGTGCTTGGAGAATTCAGCCTGCGACAAAGAAAAATACAAGTACATTGAGTAAGTGGATCCTACCACCTTATAAACCAACCATCCCACTCTCAATTTCCGATGTGGGATACTCTCCAACACGCCCCCTCAAACGAAAGCCGTCGGGCTGAAGTTTGCACGGCCTAACACTGCCTCTTGTGCTTTCAAACGGGGGTTGTGCGAGCATATGGGCTCACGGGCTCGTTAGAGCAAATTGGCTCTGATACCATATAGGAATTTCCATATCCTACCAAAAACTTTAAGGTAGTGAATAGGTGGATCCTACTACCTTATAAACCAACCCATCCTACTCGCAACTTCCAATGTGGGACACTCTCCAACACTCCCACCTTTTATTTCAGCAAGACATACAAAGGACAAGGAACTATACAATGCAAACGCAGCCAAATTTCTTGGACGGGGACAATTGATTATAGCCAGTGAAGTCCCTTCTGAAGAGAAGGAAGAATTCGCAATCAACACTGATGAAGTACAGCCCTAGCTATTACAGTTTATGACAAAGTACCAAGAACACAAATGATCGACGATAAAGGTATCCTAACAAAAAAAAGAAGCTCAGATGGATGAGTAGTAATAAAAGAACACCTAAACAGTAAGCAATTGAAATGCACACAAAAGGTCGTCTCCTTAAACGGACAGTAGCAAAAGCTTATAACGACAAGCGTAACAGAAAGCATAAAGGAAAATTGTGCAAAGGGTTAAGTCATATACAACGCAAGCTGATTAAAACTACACGGACCATCAAAGCCACTGATAAACATGACGCGGGCCACCTACGGATATTCGCACGAAGAACTGCACGGACTAACTAAGACCGGGAACTAATTCGTCACTTGTCCATGATCAAGTTTGCAAGACTACAAAAGGCCAAGACCGGGAACTAAATCGTTATTGAATGCAAGACATGCCAATTACCTCTCAGCTTCCATTGTAAAACAACTCTCTCTCTCTCTCTCTCTCTCTCCCAAATCAAAATTGATAAAAGGCAATATCTAGATATGAGATCCTGCAATTATTGAAGAAAATAAAAATCAGTACTTGGCACCTTCAATAACGATTAGACAAAGTGGACCATAAAAGGAAGATAATTCTAAACAGAACCCAGATTGGAATTACGAAACATAGAAGGGAAAAGCAACCCAAATACTAAAATAGAGAAATTTGGCATAATAAAAAAATATTATTTTAATTTAATGCACATACTGCAACTGCACCAGGTTGGATTAAAGAGAGTGATGGGAATGAGAAATTGTTTGAGAGATGGAAGCGAAGAAACTTCACAGAGAGGCCCGGAAGGAGAGTATTTGGGGGAGGAGAACCCTTAGTTGGAAGTGGCAGGGTTTTAGAGAACAGAGATATTCGCTAATGCCACTCCAAAATGTTACTTTGACATAAGATGAAGTTTTTGGATAAATTATATTTAGTCCGTATAATTTAATATATTTATTTTTCAATTTTTATATTTCATAAATTAATTGAAAAAATTAATAGTTTGATAAAATTATACTATGAAATCATTAAAATCAAAATGGTATTTAAATCTGACGAAGTACTATGCCAAATAGAAAAAAATATTTCTGGCCATAAAAAATATTACCTTCCCATTTTTTTCTTTATTTTTTGTTTTTCTTCTGCTTCTCTTCTTCTTTCTGTATACTCTTTTTTTTCCTCTTCTTCCTCTTCTTTTTCCTTTGGGCAAATTACCCTCAGGTCTCTAGTCTTTATCGAAATCTCCTATTGGGTCCTTCCTGTTACATAAATGATTAGTCCGTCCCTGTTTTATTCAAAAATGTTTGTCTCGGGTCCCCACCGACCAAATTGGACTTTTTTATTTATTTTTTATCGTGTGAAATGACTATTTGACAAAAATATGATGAAATTTGTCATTTTGTGAAGGTAAAATAGTCATTTCACATGACAAAAAATAAATAAAAAAATCTAATTTGGTCGGTGGGGACCCGAGACAAACATTTTTGAATAAAATAGGGACTTAATACTCATTTATGACAAAGGAGGGACCCAATAGGAGAATAATGTAAAGACCAGGGACCTGAGGGTAATTTGCTCTTTTCCTTTTCTCTGTCCCTTCGAACTCTCCCCTCCACTCCTCCTAGACCTCTTCCTCTTCCACCCCTTTGCTTTCCCTCCTCTCCTCCTTTTCCTCCTCTTCTCTCCTTCCTCCTCCTCTTTTTCTCATTCTCCGGACTCCCTCCTTCTCTCCCTCTCCCCTCTTCTGGACTTTCCCCTCTTCTTCCTCCTTCTACGTCGTCCTCCTCTCCTTTTATGGACTCTCCCCTGTCCTTCTCTTTTTTCTTCTATCTCCTCCTCTTCTTCCGGACTTCCCCCTTTCCTCCTCCTTTTCCTCATACGCTCTCCTACTCCTCCTCCTCTCCTACACTCCCACTCCTCCTCTTCATTTTCTTCCTCCATCCTCCATCCTCCTCCCTCCTCCTCCTCCTCCTCTCCTTCTGACTCCTCCATTTCTTCCTCCATAACGAGATTCAGATCGGAGGGTGAAGAGAGAGTATTTTTTGTAAGGGATATTTTAATGATTTTGTGTGGTACCTTGCTAGAAAAAATTTTGATACCGACTTTAAGGGCTTTAGAGTACAATTTTGCCAAACTAAGGAGATTTTTAAATTAATTTGCGAAATAGAGGAGGGCGAGAGACAAATATATCAAACTATATGGGCTAAATGTAATTTATCCATTTTTAAAGGATATTTAGGTCATTTCCATAGAAAAAACTAAAAAAATAAAAGAAGTCGAGAGAAGGCCAAGAAAAATCTCAAAATAACATGGAAGATTCTTTCAAGGTCGACTTAACACTGCAAGGTAATTAGGGTTGGCGGAAACCAGACTAACACTATTACTCTATCAAGTTAAACTACGCTACACTACCTTAACTTACAAACTAAACTAAATTAAGATAGAAGGCAAAGCTTGATAGAGATTTTGTGATTTCATCCACTGATGTACCTTCATCTTGCCCTAACTGCAGCTTATATAGAGAAGTTAAGCCGCCATGCACTCCAAGTTGTACTCAGACTTAAAACTCTCAATTTTTATCTTCAACTGTACTTATCCTTATTCAGAATGGAATGGTGATATCATAGTTCACCTGAGTTACTTAGGAGCTTATCTTTATTTGACTCTTCCAATGCTTATTCAGTAGTTCTGATACTCACTCCTATTTAAGTGAGATT
>SOPF01016970.1:0-12670 GCA_012979155.1 Hypericum perforatum
ACTATATAGATAACATATACAACTAGATAGAAAATACATTTGGCATAAGTCTTCTCAACCTCGGTGCATCTTTCTTCTTTTTATTTTTTCACGATCAATTTTTAGATATTCCAAGACATCCGCCTCATATAAAGATGCTATAATCTTCGTCGGTTTGTCCCGCCATTCCTATTCGCCTTGAGCATACGTTGAAAAAGTCTTAAATTGATTTTATTGCAGTTTTTACATAAAGGTGCACTTTATATTCAATCAAACATCACATGTTTCACCTGGATTGAAGACACGTTAAATAATTGTTTCACGTTGAAATTAATGCATTGATAACTCATAGTTTAATAGTTAGTAAGTTTAACCTTCAATATATTAAATTAAGATTTTGAGTCTAATATAAAAATTATACACGTTGCATATCAGGGGCTCATCGAGGAGGGAAAGATCGACGGCTTCAACGCCCCGTACTACGACCCATGTCCGGAGGAGCTCAATACGGTGATCCAGCGTGAAGGGTCGTTCACCGTCGACCACCTGGAGGCCTTTCAGATTGACTGGCATGGAGGAGCCGTCGCCGACGACGAAGACTCCTCCGACTTCGCCGTCATGCCACGTGGGAAGAGGGTTGCGATGACCATTAGGGCAGTGGTGGAATCCATGCTTGAAGCCCAATTCGGTCGGGGGATAATGGATGGCTTGTTCGAGAGGTACGGCGACTTGGTGGACGATTACTTGGCTCGTAAAGACACTAAGTACACCAACTTGGTCATCTCCCTTGTTAGAAACGACTCCTGAAAATTGGAAGGTTCCTTTTATCTTTGCAGCGATTTTGTTGTTGTTGTTGTTGTTGTGATTTTCGTAATGTTTTGAGTTTCGTGAACGTTAAATGTACTATTAATATTCATCTTGAATACATTTTTTTTTATCAAATATGTGATCTTCTAAATCGAGTATAATCGAACTTGAGTGTAGCATGTATGTGTCAGTAACTAGCAAATATTTGACTAATTGACTATGTAATGGCTAATAAATTTGTAGAGAGGGTCAAGACAATCATTGTTCGGAGGTTGAGAATCAACCTAGTGAAACAAATTTGTTCGAAGAACGGAGTATGTTTCAAACGACGTTGTTTCTCCTGATTTGCTTCTACATAGTTGTACATAGCTTCTTCTTCTTGTTTATTACTCGTCGTTGTTGGTTTCTATATAGTTGTATAGTAACGAGAGAGAAAAAAAAGCCGCAACAAATAATAACACAAAATATAACATAATTCAGTATAATGTTATATTTACAAAGAAAAATAAATTTTTTCATTGATAAATAAAACATAGTTCCAGCGGAGTAGCTACTTTGATCGTGCGAATGGGCGCTTCGGCCTTAAAAGCTTAACAAGGATTTTCCTATTATCAAGGATGACGATAGGTCAAAACGTTCTATTTAAAGAAGGCTCGGATGAAGGAGAAGAGAATCACTCAACACAACAGAAAAATCTCTATTTTACTTGTCTTTAAGGACTGACTTCATAGAGCAGATCATGTCAGCACCAGTTCCACAAGGTACCCCTGTGGGTTGCCCATTGACGAGAGGGCTCGGCCCAATTCCGGGCTCGGCCATGAAGCAACGGATAACTGGATAAGAACACTTGCAGTAGCTAAGCATGCATATCCTTCTCTTTGACTTTGGACATTCCATCCAAAATCAATCACCCGCGAACATTGACTAATGCAATTTCTATCATTCAACATATCCGTACATGTACGGCTGCCCCTTGAAGACATCTAAATTCTAAAGTCGGTCACATTGTTAAGATAAATAAGCAATTATAAAGTCAACAGAGCATTGGGAAGTGGAATGGGAAGACACCGACAAATCTAGCTATAAATTCAACATCTGCAGCTTCAGAGAAGTTCCAAGCTACTGATACAGCAGCACATGGCTAAGCAACTCCTCAATCTCCCTTACTACTCGATGATATTACTTCTCTTACTGATCCTTGTTTCTGCAGGTATCGGAGATCGCATCAATCTCTTTCGAATCAGTTCCTGAAATACAATCTAAGTATCTAACTGCTGGGTTTCTTTCCAAGCAGGTCCACCACCAGCAGAGGCCAAGCTTTGCCAGAGGCGCAGCAAGACATGGACGGGGTTTTGCGCCAACTCCGGCAACTGCAACAGGCAATGCCAAAAATGGGAAAGGGCGGCGCATGGAGCATGCCACGCCCAGTTCCCAGGAGTCGCATGTTTCTGCTATTTCAACTGCTAAATGTACACCATCATCAGCAGCAACTAGCCAAATGCTCCTCACAAAACTCCACCACCAAGCGAAATCCTTATCCATAAGCGCTACAACGACAAGCCGGACGCTTTCCCCTAAATAAGCCTCAAAAGAGCAATGTTATCCTCCTACTCTAAACAATGTTCTATATCCAAGTCCTTGTTTGAAATAACAGAATAAGTTAGTTGCAGACTATGACCTACATGTTGTCATTCAAACAGGGCACCGTATACTAAATACCCTACAACAAACAAAGTCCGAATATCAAATTTAAATGATGAATCCAACCGAAGTAGACAAGGAAAGGGCACCATATGCCAGAGTATGTTTCTTACATCATCCAGCTGCGACACTAAACCCTAAACCAAACCAAACACACTCACGGATATTCAATATTCAAACTGAAAGTAGCATTTCATCGAACACCTGGGGAGTCGATAGAACGTAAAAAGAGAGGGACGAAATAGCGAAGGGAAGGGAAGGGGAAGCTACTACTTCCTCCTCCTGGGCATTTTCATGCCAGGTGGAATGATAAGCTCGCCCTCGAGGACGGGGACCTCAAAGTACTCCGACATCCCCGGGTACTTCCTTTTGAACTTCTCGATCTGGCTCGTAATCAGCCTATCCCCGGTCTTGTCCCCGAGGAAGAACGGATGGTTCCCCGACCACACGTCCACCACGTACTCCTTTGTTGTCCCGCTCGTCGTCAACACCAGCTCCCCGTTGCAGTACACCTTCGCGTCCTCGTAGAACTCCGGGTGTATGTCCTTCTTCCTGCACACCACCGCACCCAATCTCTGCCCACTCCTCCCCGTCACCTGCAACATTTAATTCGGCTTTATTATTATTAATAATCCGGGCAATTTCGTTGTTAAAGATGGTGGATTATTAGGGTTTCTTTGCCTTTCGTGGGGAAGGGGAAGGGGAAGAGAGCGGCCTCGCGTGGAGGAAGGAGCCGGTTAAAGCTGCCATCGCCATTTTTTTTTTCTTCTTTTTCTCTTCTTTTTTGGGAGAGTGGAGGAAGAGTCACCGTTGAGGATGGACGTGGTGGAGATGAGGTTGTTATCTGATCTCTCTCTCTCACTTGTTCTGGGCTGGGCCTTTCTTTTTCAGTTTCTGGACCGAAAAGTGGCCTAGCCCAAATCCAGTTCCTTACTTTAATAATGTGATCCATACGGTTACCCCAAGTCCTAACATAAGTTAAATATGATAAAATTCTTATTGAACCAGACGAACGATCCTGCTCATTGACAAATAAATAAAATATATCTTAGTAGACTACACTTAGATACATCTCTATTCATATATATATTTTTTAAGAAAAAGTTTAAAATTGGTACCTGTGATTTGGCGAATTTTGCATGATGATCCTCTGGTCCTAAAACGATTCTCATGATCCTGTGGTTGGTTAAAAATTTTGCGATGTAACATCGGGACGGCTTTGAACCCAAAAACTACTTCGAGCCTAAATATGATGCCGTTTTGCTGGTGACGAGGTGCGTAGTGGCTTCTAACGTGGGTATTAAAAAATTACATTTTCAATCCCCATTTTTTATAGTTTTTCAAAAACCCCACCTATTAAATAAGTTGAAAACCCAACTTTTCAACTTCCTTCTTCTTTTCCTCTTTTTTCTCTCAAAGCCAAAAACCAACGCAGACAACTTCTTCTTTCACTTACTCCCTTTTCTCTCTCTTAGCCAAAACGCTACCACCACACCACGATTCCACTTCTGAGTGAGTCGACTCCCCCAGGTACTCTCTCTTTGTTCTTGTTGCTGTTCTGTTTTAGGGTATTAGGGTAATGGTGATTTTGTGTTTAAGGTTTAGTTTTCAGTTTGCATGTTTGATTTTTTTAAAATTTAGGGTATGGGTGAAGAGCGTATGAAGATTGTGTTCCATTATGGTGGATATGGTGGATCCTGGGTTCAAGGTAATGATGGAAGGACATATGTTGGGGGCAAATCACATTCATTGGGGGCTGGTTCTATACTGACCGACTAGGTTATTGGAATGTCCTCGGGTTCTATAAGGCTGGGTTAGGTTTGAAGGCTGTGCGTATGTGGTTCAAGAAGGATAGTCTGGATGGTGACAATGGATTAGTTGAGATTGTTGATGATATGTAGATAATAGAGATGATTAGGGTGCAAAGAGATTACCCCATAACTCATGTGTATGGCATTGAAGTTGGACTTCATCGTACTTTTCTTGAGAAGTTAAGTAGGCGGTTGGAAGGAAATATAATTAGGACAGAATTTCCTGATAATGTTGAAGGTGCAGAAGAAGCTGTTTGGAGTGAGGATAGCAAAGACGATGATTATTTTCCCAGAGCATAGGCTGAGGCAGAGGCAGAGGCAGATCCAAGTTCTGAAGTTGATGAATATAGAGACTTGATTAGTGAAGAAGATGATAAGCCTGCTGTCAATGAACCTGCTGTGGAGCCTCAAGATGCTGAAAAAGAAGAGGCTCTTACTTATCCTCTTGTCGAAGAAGCATATGGTGAGCCTGCTGTCCAGGAAGCACCAACAGCTCCTGAGCCTACTGTGAAGCTTGTTATGGAGATACTTCTAGTGTCATGGATGAGGAACAATCCATTTATGGGGACACTCAGTTAGGAGAGGTGAGAGATAGTGATGATGATTTTGAAGATTATCCATAGTTTTCTGAAGAGTTGATGCAGGAGAAAAAGGTTATATTGACAAATGGTATAAAGTTTATGTCGCTCAATAATTTAAGAGGGCTTTGAAGGAATGAAACCTAGTTAAAGTATCTGATATGAAGTGGAAAAAGAACAATAGCTATGCAACAACTGCAGTTTGTAGACATGAGTGTAGGTTTAGGGTATATGTGTCCTTGATAAATGAAGATGCGTCCTTTCAGATTAAGACTTTGAGAAAATTAGGTTAAAGTCCCTGTATTTTGGGAATTCAACCAATTTTGTCTCTACTATTTAAAAACTACTCTTTGGATCCCTACTATGCATAATAACTAAAATTTTTAGTCCCTAAAAGTCAACAAATTTTTTTTATGACCATTATACCCTTTTTTGACCAAACCTAATCTAACTAAACCCAAACTCAATCTAACCAAACCCAAATTCAATTAAAACACAAATTTAATTAAAACCCAAACCTATGTTAGCACCCTTCTCCATCAATATCATCTCCCTCCTTGTCGTCATCCTCGTCGGTGACCAACTTGGCCCCTCCGGCCATCACCATACAGAGCCTCGCTCTATCTATGGAAGTCTCCCATTACTTCTGGCTCAGCTTCATGACTGCAAACATCATTCATTTCAACATCCAAAACTGAGATAGGATCCAATACGTGAATCTCCTCCAAGCATTCTCCTCTGAAAGTGGAAACGTGCCATCCCTCCTCAAAGAGGTCAGCAAAGGGTCGACCAGGGTCACGGAGTGCATCGAGGTCAGGTTTTGGTTCGATTTTATCAAGCTTTGGAAGTTTGGTAACCTCACAGAACTCATGCATGCATCAGTTGGGGTCGACGAGATGAGGCAGTGGTGGTTAACTTGGCATTCATACTGTATCGCATCCCGGATGAGAGTGTATACTTGGAGAACCCATGCGACGAGCTCCTCCGATGTGCAAGGGGACCATCCCCTTTAGTTATAACTTGAGAGGTCATGCCAGAGCCAACAAGGCAGTGGCAGTTAACTTGGTATTCATGATGTACCTCACTCATAGCACACTTCGACTCCGTCATGGAATCTATAGAGCTGAAGATCAAATTTCTTTTCCCTTCCCTTCAATTCCTTTTTCTTTCCAAAATTATGGACCCAAATCCTGGAAAACACTGCCCGATAATCTAAAACCACAAGTCTAAAGTATCTAGAACGATGTCGTTGTTCTACTTCTTGATGATCTCTGTGACGAAGGCTTATTTAGGTTATATTTGTTTTATTTACGATTAGTTTATTTGGGTTTGGGTTAGTTTATTTAAGTTTAGGTTAGTTTGTTTGGTTTGGTTTATTTGGGTTTGGGTTAGTTTTTCAAACAAGGGTACATTGGTCATAAAAAAAATTATGTTGATTTTTAGGGACTAAAAGTTTGGTTACTATGCATAGTAGGGATCCAAAGAGTAGTTTTTAAATAGTAAGGATGAAATCGGTTGAATCTCCAAAGTACAGGGACTTTAGCCTAATTTTCCCTAAGACTTTTGATCCTGAATATAATTGTGCAAGATCATAGAAAAATAGGTTAGTCAATGCAAGGTATGTTGCTTAGAAGTTTCTTCAAGAGATTTGCAACAATCCAACTTGGCTAGTGGTTGCTGTGCAAAAATTAGTTCAAGACAAACTCAAGTGTCAAGTTACTGTGACTCAGTGTTATAGAGCTAAGTGGATTGCTCTTAATATCATCAATGAGGATACAACAAAATAATACCACCACTTATGAAATTATGCAGCTGTTATCCTTGAGCATGATGAAGGTAGCCGAGTAAAGATTGTAACTTGTGATGGCTCACCAGGGTGGGATAAAGTTTAAGAAGAAGGTGCTTTGAATCCTACTTGGGTGCCCCGACTACTTGTTCTCCAATTTCTATACATATATGTCTGATTTATTGCACATAAATGAGGCTTTTTCTCAGGTTTACAGATCTGTGTTGTGTTAGATGGCTATTTTCTCAAGGGTCCAATGGATGGACAATTATTGTCTGCTGTGTGCAAAGATGGAAATGAAAGCATGTACCCTCTAGTAACTGGCGTAATAGATATGGAAGATAAGACTTCTTGGGGTTGGTTTCTTCAGAATATAATCGATGACTTTGGCCATCCTAATGAAACACTGATGGTTTTCCATGTCCGATAAGCAAAAGATAATGTATTTTATAGTGTTTACTGGTGTTCTGTTATGGAAGTGTGAAGTTGAATAACCTATTTTTATCTTTTATGTTTAGGGACTTAAAGAGGCTATGAATAGCCTTATGCCTGGTATTGAGCATAGAATTTGTGTCAAGCATCTATATGAAAATTTTAATGAGTACCCCAAATGCCTCTACTGAGGCTTCTACCAGTGTAATGAAGAAGGTACCAGGAACACTATTTTAGTTTACTTAGATTACATAATCTTGTAGAAGATTTGATAATATTTTGATCATCCTTGTAGAAGAAGAGCAACAAGGCATATAAGAAGAAGAAGAAAGACCCAATATCTAGCTAACAATCTACCTTGTCTGGGATGTGAAGTGGGATAGCTAGCCAACAGTCAACTTTGATAACTTTTGGACAACATATCTTAGTTTGTTTGTTGCAAATTTTAGAGTGAATGAACTATGACATTGCCACTCTTGGATCAGATATAACTTTTGTGTTGATGTTTGGCTGTAACCTTTGCACTTTTAGATATCTCAAGTTTGATGTTCGGATGTAACCTTTGCATTTTTGGATATCTTAAGTTTGGTGTTTGGATGTAACTTTTGCACTTTTGGATATCTTAAGTTTGGTGTTTGGATGTAACATTGGTTGGATGTTAGCCGATGATGATAGTTTGTTAAGTGACAGTTTATAACTTTTGCAAATTTTAAATCTTTGCTTGCATTGCTTTTGATTTGATTGCATAGATCCATTGTGCACAAGCCATATACTAATGACAATAATAAACAAAAACAACAACTCTTCAACTTAACAAGTGAACAATTTTTTTCTAGAATTTCAGCTTGTACTACATATTTCTTCACTCTTCTTTAGTTCCAATGCCAAAGCTCTAGCATCATCTTCAACGATTGTCATATTGGCTTCTAAATCATGAACTTGTGAGTTGAGCGCGACAATACTCTCTTTTTTCTGCTTAATTGACATCAACAGAGATGGCAATGACTCGGAATCCCACTTGCAAGTAGGCAGATTAACCCACATGAAAAAATTATACCTTTTTTCACCGAACTCACTATACTGACGACAACCATAGAATCGACGACCAATATTTCCTGTTATTTGAGCTATTTGCAATGCCAACTCAACACCACATCCACAATACTTCATCTTACCATTTGGAGAATCCATCTATGACAACTATAAGCTGCGTGTGAAGTGAAGGTTGGAGTGCTTACCTAAGCTTCTCAAGGTGAGGTCCGAGCTAAGAATGATAGAGAGCAAGGAGATGGAGCCGGAGTGGAGAGGGATGTAGCTCGGAGAGGGAGCCCAGAGAGGAGAGGGACGCAACTTGGAGAAGGAGCCCAGAAAGGAGAAGGATGCAGCTTGGAGAGGGAGCCCAGAGAGGAGAGGGACACAACTCGGATGAGGGAGCCCGTATAGAATGGTTGATATGTGTGTAAACATATACACAAATCCATGTGTTTTATTATGTGTAATTTGCATTTCAGGTAGATTTTATCGTATGTCATTATGTATTTTATTATATTTCTGTCTTGTGTCAAGGAGCAGGATATCTGTCGAAGTTTGGGTGTTTTGTAGGTGCATGGATAGTGGAGATGAAGATGATGAAGTGTGGAGTGAGAGTGGATAGCATGGATGAGGAAGCAAAAGCGAGAAGAGGAGGTGTGTTGAAGGCCCAGCAATCGCTGGGTTTGGCCAGCATTTGCTAGCGGATCGACAAATTGAAGCCCAACGTTCCCTGGGCATGACCAGCGTTCACTAGTGAGTTGATAGATTGTAATCCAACGTTTGCTAGGTCTAGCCAGTTTTCGTTGGCCGGGCCGCGGAAGACTTTTTCAGCCAGTGTAGTTTAGTAGGACTTTTCCCGTTTTAGGTTTGCTTTTCTTAAGAACTATATAAGGTGTAAAAACCTAGTTTGTAGGTAACTCTTGATGGCTTTAGCACAAGGTTCAATCAAGTTACATTTACTTTCAATTCAATTGTTGTTAGTTTAGATCGCATCCTATTGTTGTTAGTTTATTTTATTGCTACTCGAGTTTAGTATTGACAACCCTAGGTTCATGTAATGACTTGTAATATTAATTATTGATCAACCACTCAATTTTGACTGCTTAGATTAAGAATTGGGATTTCACAATCTGGTAATTGAAGAATTGATTAATTTATCCCTGTGGAGACGAACTTAGTTATCATTATATTACTTGATCGATCGTGTTCTTTTACAAACTATCATCATCGGCTAACATCCGTAACTAACTGCTCAAATATCAAATTGAGATGATTTCAAAAGCAACAGAAAGATAAGAGATAAATCTACAACTTTATAGTATCACTTATCCAAATTTGGTGGAAGGAGGTCGTTATTAGCTTGGAAATTTTGGGCAGTTTTGGTTTTTATATCTAAGGCCGGGAATAATTTAGGTTTTTTGTATTGAACGGCCTAGGGTTTTTGGTATTGAGCTAGGACTAGTTTTTTCTACATAATGATAGGCTTGACGTAGAAGAGAGGACCCCCCATAACACAACACAATATAACAAATCTTTTATCAAAGCTTCGAATTTTTATCTTAGCGTAGGGTAGATGTAGCTTTTATCATTTATGCTTTCCTCTTGTCCCCTTCCCCTCTATTTTCAATAAAGTTCTTGCTCTTCTACCAATTCTTTTCTTATCTACCAAGTGTGATCTACATATCTTCTTTTCGTTTTCCCAATATTTCTTCCATCTTTGTCTTAATCGTTCGAATCGCTTTTGAGACGACCACTCCGGACTCATCTTTAGTTTGTTTTTGATGTTCTAACATATTTTTTTACGCAACAACATAGTTTAAATGTTTGGTAACCATTGGAGTATTAAGGGCTTCTGAGTATGGCGTTACTTCAGATTAGGCTTTTGTGTTGATTGATTAAGAAAGGAAGTGTGTTTATGGTTGAACTGATGATGCTTGCAGGTGAAAGCAGGGGATGTGCAGTTTCTGGCGAGTACTTCTTTCTGTCTAGTGAAGAGCGACTGGTCGTACAGGAGGGTGATAGAGGTGGGCGGTGGCTGAGAGGTGTAGACTTTTGGGAGTGGGCCCTCGTAAGAGGATTTTGTGGAGATTGGAGAAGACCGTGGCTGTCGGGACTCAGGATAACTGGAGAAAACTGAATAAAACCATCGGGAGTCGGGATTGGAACTTTGGAACTCTAGATTCTGGCCTTGGATTATATGGAGATGTCTAAAAAGTAATCCCCACTGTGGGTATTGTTTTTAGTCCATTAGATGAAAATTTTAAACTTAAAATCTTAATCTAATGGTTATTATGTTTGAGGGTAAAATTGGTACTAAACTAATAAATTGAATCTCTAATTATCTATTATTTCTTTATCACACCTAATTCTTAAATATGATCCCGTAATTTACTCTATCTACATTTAATTTGAAAATTATATTTATCCTTAATTTTCTCTTTGTTATCCTTAATTATATTTATCTCATAATTATCCCACCATATCAAACAAATACCTTGGCCGTCATACACCAATCCCTTTCCCAATTCTAATACCTGTCGCTTACCCTATTGAATAAAAAATACCCTCGCCGTCGTCGATTAAACAAACACAGCCCACAAAAAAAACCAGCCGTTGCCGATTAAACAAAAAAAATCCATATAACCAAAACAAATTCCACGTCGGCGAACCCTGTGAGCTTCTCCGAGGAGGAGGACTACTCATTAATGGACATCTAAATACCTTTCTAAAAAGAGGATGACAGAGATGGGGGGCCGTTCAACGGGGTGCTTGGCGTCCTAACTTGAGTTATTGCCAACGGTCATTATATAGAAGGCCATAACGGCGGTAGGGACTATGCCGATGAACCCACCTTCATCCTTGCACCCTGGCCCAAGCTAGTGTTACGGTCGTCCTCGTCGGTCAGGAAATTCAACCTCTCGTCGCGGTCATCATCCTCCGCCACAGGCTTCGCGCCATCCAGTTCGAGCTTTGCTTATTGGTCCTCAACCTTATTCGGAATATTGGTACTCATATTCTGGAATATTGGTACCCTCGTTTAGTAATATTGGTACCCCCGTTCAGTAATATTGGTATCTTTGTTCTTTAATATTGGTATCCTCGTTCAGTAATATTGGTACATCTGTTCAGTAATATTGGTATAATTGTTCTTTAATATTGGTACCATTGTTCTTTAATATTGGAACCTTTGTTCTTTAATATTGGTACCTTTGTTCTTCAATATTGGTACATTCGTCTTTTAATATTAGTACCTTCGTCTTTTAATATTGGCATTTTTTCTTCAATATTGGAGATTTAATTTTTTGAATAAACTGGTAGTTACATTTTTGTAGCACGATTTTTTAGAGATTTTAATTTTTGAATGTTGATCACGTACTAATTTAGTGGCATGATTTAAGGGATTACGATTCTCTATTTAATGGTTCTTATTTTTAGGATTGTAATTAGTTAGTTGTATACCAATTATACCCTCCTCCCCACCATGGGGATTAACACCTAATCCCCACCTAATCTGGACTCCTGGATTTTGGAACAATTTGGAGTGGAGTGGGCTGGAATTGAAGTGGTCTGGGTAGAGATTGAGAAGACCGTAGGGACTAATTGGCAAATTTACAATTCAGTCCCAGCTTTTAACAAATATAACCAGAACAGGACCTAAAATCAAATTTCCTAAAGTATTTAAACTAGACCTGAATATTTTCTTATCTGATTTAGTCTGATCCAATTTGATAGTTTTCGTTTTGTTTGTTCATCCGTACTCCCATTTGCCATTAAACCAGCCACGGACTAAGTTTATGGTCCATGGTCCTACGGGCTAGGCGCCTTAGTGAGCTATATTATTTGATACCGGAAAATGGAGATGGGAGGAGAGAACATAAGAGCACACTCGTGATAAACTCTTCATTCGATGGAATTTATTAACGAGATGCGGAAAAATATTTTACACTCAATAAAATCTACTAAAGAATTTCGAGTAATTGGTCAATTATAGAAATCCATATGAAAACTAAGCGGTTAACTAGAAGAAATTCATCTTCTGGACAAGGCTAGAGACTTATAAGAAACTCTTTATTCAACTCAACTTACCAAAACATTACAAATGTGGGGCTATTTGTAAGAACCCGTACATAGTCTATTACTGAGGTACGTGAACCCACACCTTCCAACTTTATAAAGTATATAAATACTGACTTACATGTTCCCGCACCTTCCAACTTTATTGCATACATAAATACTTACATGAACTTTCACATAGTTTTCAATTTTGCGACCTGATCGGTAATTTGACCGGTGGGATCGTGTTTCAGACTCAACACCAGGTGATGAATCTAGATAGGTACACTCGGAAGTTGTTTCAACCAGATAATTTTCGGTTCAACCAGACAAAACGATAATGTGGTTGAACCAGAAAATTCCGGTAGGACCAAACCCATTTGTTCCTCTCTTTTTTGTTTGTTATTAGAATTTGGAATCCTATGTTGATGATGCGGGTAACTCGAAGGAGCATTTTTAATCTATTTTCTCTTGTTCTTGTTTTTTTTTTT
>SOPF01016981.1:0-10395 GCA_012979155.1 Hypericum perforatum
TGGTGAGCTAACGACAAAACAAATGTAATATTGAGGGATTATATATACATATATATAACAAATACCTTGATAAATTAAATACAACAACAATTTAATATGTAACTGTATTTGTGGTTGCTATGAAGAATTATTTTTAATCAAAGCAAAAAAGTAGCTTTGACTTTTAATCATTATAAATATAATTAAATTAGGAGATTATCTTCCTAGTTTGTTATAAGGGTATCATTTAGACCTTGTCATCAAAATTATAAATTTTTAGGGCGAGAAGGACATGAGATTACTCATTTGTCCCTTAATGATAAAAAAAATATTTTTCTCTCTTATAAAAACATGAAGTATCAATTATTTTAGGGCAAATTACTCTCTAGTCCCTGGCTTAACATAATCTCCTATCGGGTCCTTCTTTTCTCATAAATAATTAATCCATCCCTATTTTATGAGAAAATATTTGTATCAAGTCCCCACCGACCAAATTATCTTTTTTGTTGTGTGACATTACTATTTTACCTTTCATTAAATGACAAATTTCATTACTATCAGGACTTGAGGCCAATATTTTTTAGAATATAGGGACGACTAAATAATTTTTCAAAAGACAGTGACCCTAGAGGAGATTGTAGTTAAGACTAGGGACTAGGGGATAATTTGCCCTTATTTTTATTCTTCCCAAAAAATAATCCAATCTAGCCCTATTTTCATTATCTATAGTTGAAAGATGAAATGTGCAAGCCTAGAGTTTGAGTTTGCATTGCTAAAGCTTTCTTACATTGGTTTTTAGAGAAAAAAGGAAAATTTAACTAAGAACCTAGGTCTAAATAAGTCACTAAAAAGAAAAACTTTTTAACATAAAGTATCTTTCAAGCACACCCATAAATTAGGAGGTCAAAAATAGATACAACCTACATGAACTATATGCCCAAGATAACCAAATTAGCTACTCAAGTTAAATCATTAAAGTAGGTAAAAAAATCTAAAATTCAGAGCTCGTTAAAGTAGTGCCCGTTCTTGAATAAAGAAATGTTTGCCAAAATGCAAGCTAAAGCCTTCGAGAAAAAAGACCTATCATACAACTTATAAGAAAAAGCAAAGAGCCCACCTTGAGGAGGGCCACCCAACTTCATAAGAGAAGCCTTCTAAAGGGAAAGCCTACCAAAATTTTGGATCCTTCACATGATATACGCATGGATTTGAGCCTGGATCAAATAAAGATAGACCCAAAATAGACCAAAATAGAAAACTCATAAAGAGACATCCCAGAATAAAAAGCACCCTCTATAAAAGCCCATCACACAAAAAATATAGCCAAATAATTTTCCCTAATATTATTATATGATTGGGCCTAGATTCAAAGAAGACAAGGCCTAAAATAGGCCAAAAGAAGAAGGAGATGTCCTAGAAGGAAGAAACTCACCTCAGCAAGTAGAAGGCCCAAAATAAGGGCCACATAACTCTATTGGCCTAATCAGAGTAGAGAGTAGATCAAGAAAAACCACTACTAATGACAAATCCAATTAGCTGATGACAAATCCCACTAATCCTCTGATGGTATAGTGTCAAGAAAGATTACCAGAAAGAAAAAAATTGTGATGAGAATAATTGTAATATTCGGAAAAATGATTAGTTAGAATGCGTCAAATTGAGATGATTATATTGGATAACATATTGGAAGCATTCAAATATGTGAATTAGCATTATTGGAGTTTGATTTCAACCATTACATGTGACGAAGGTTTTGCTATGCGTCAGTAATGTTCTGCCAAAATTCTGCTTGATAATGGACGATCGGTCGTTTGTCAGATCTTTCAGGCGTACGCTAAGAATGGATGGCGTGCGCCACCACTAGACAAGCCCAAAGTTCTGGCAAACGCCAAAGTACCTAGCGCAAACAAAAAGCTAACAGACTCACTTGGCGTAAGTAGCAGAGTTGTAGTGAATTGCAAAATAGAGTAAGTAGGGTTGTCGATCCATAGAGATTGAGGTGTTAAGCCTACTTTAGAGTTTACTTACTTAACTAAGATCAAATTATGAAGTTTGTAGTTAAACTCAAGTGATCTAAAGTCTCAAACATTAAGCTTAAAGAGCATAAGAACAAGCACTTAGATAGTTTATATCATAAAATAGATTATCAACAACTAAAAAGCTAAAAGCGAGCTAAGTACCTTAAAAACTTATATAACCAAGTGATTCAGGGGGTATACGAAGCATGTGACAAGGTATGAGTATTTCAAAGGCAATCAATCTATACTTTCGTGCTAGAAAGATCTAAATTGACCCTTAACCAAGCTTAGAAGGTTAGATATGTTCTTTTGATCCCACCAACCAACTAAACTCAATCAAGAACCAACTATGCATATCACTCAAAGCACAATCAATAACTAAGGAAGATTTCTCTTCTATCAAAGCAACGTATCATCAAACTAACATTTCTATCAAACCTATCTCCTTTCGGTCTCAAGATTTGACTAAGTATAATAACTTGGTGATCAAACAAGTAAAATCATGGCATGAAGTACGTTAATAAGAACATGTTCCTACACATTTTAACCCCTCTAAATCATGGCTACATACAAGGCACTAAGGCACAAAACTCACAGCAAACTACTCACACATATTTATATGAACACAAAGCATTAACATACATAAAGAGTAAAAGGGATGGAGACTTATCAAGACTCCAAGCTTCCCCTCTTCATGTCCACGTTCTTCTACTAAAAACCAATATTTACATCTATTTTTGAACCAAGGTTAATGTCTCCTTTGGTCCAAACTCGTTCTCCTCTACTTGTCAAAGCAAAACTAGCTTATATACTAAATAACTAATGGAATAGTAAACTAAATATCTAATCTAACTTATCTACTAAAATATCTAACCTAAAAATATCTAAAAAGAGTCAGCCATTGTCCTCCTTTCATTCAGAAAGCTCAAAGCCACCCTTGTCATATCTTGCCATTTGTTTGTCCAACACTCAGCTTTATTTTACATCTGTCTGTCTGGTCTGGCATGCGCCAGCTTCAAGTGGCGTGTGCCAGATCTTCGCGATTTCCCTTTTCAAGTGCATTTAGTCGTCTAAGTAATGGCTATTTGGTGTGCGCCACAGAGAGATGGCATGCGCCAGCTTCTCGTAATAAGCACTCCTTGGCATCATGACTTCCTTCGTGTCTATACCTTCGCATGTCCGCTCGAACGTCCTTCACTTCTCCTCAA
Source organism: Hypericum perforatum (assembly GCA_012979155.1). Taxonomy (NCBI): domain Eukaryota; kingdom Viridiplantae; phylum Streptophyta; class Magnoliopsida; order Malpighiales; family Hypericaceae; genus Hypericum; species Hypericum perforatum. The sequence goes on from SOPF01016981.1 coordinate 3,206, forward strand.
ATATGCTCATAAAAACAAGAAAACTTAATGAAAAACAATAAACTTAACATAAATACACAATGAACAAAAACTAACACTAAGTCAACTAAAACATAACTAAATTAACAAAAAACACTAAGAACGATCTACTAAAAGGACACGAATAATGAGTGTTTTTGACATTCATCACACCCCCACACTTGAATCTTTGCTTGTCCCCAAGCAAAAACTCAAAATGCGATTAACCTAAACCAAAAGCAAATACAAACAAACAAACACAAAACAAGGTAAAGATATAGCGTGAATAGATCAACACTTAACTTCCCTCAAAAATATCAACTCGCATCACAATAAAATTATAATCTAAGTAAGTTCTTCAATCCATAACATAAAGCACAATGCACTAGTAGGTACCTCAGTACTCAATTGTTTAAACAAGTGTTAACTCTGCATAAAAGACATTAAAAGGTTGACCACACGAGGATAGACAAGTGTTTCACTCATATAATCTGTATGGTCAACTTCCTATCACTCGCATACATGTCAATGTACTCAAAGCATCCTACGTCCTACTCATGGTTATCTAAAAGTTGCAATGGTTGCTAATGATCAGGGGGTCTTTTAGTCGGGTTGTAATAGGGCTTAAGGTAAAGGTGAGGTATAATATGTGGATAGTGGCTAAACCACCCAATCTGAGGACATGTCACAAATGTAACTAATCACTCGTCTAATCTAAACATCCTCACATATATAACATAAATAAGCACACTCCCCAAATATCCCAATTTCCTAAGACCGCAAAGCACAAGTATTGCCTAGACCACATGCCGTATTCAATATCACATTCTTTTTCATTTCTTTTCCTTTTTTTTCTTTTTTTGTTTTTTTTGTTTTTTTAACATAAACATAACATTCACAAACTTTACGAACTTAGCACGTTCTAGGCAAAGACTTGGCTTCTAACATGACCATACTACCACATCCCAACAGATATAAACCAAATGAAACCCAAGCTACCAACTAAACCCGATACACATACCAACCTATAAGTCCTCGAATTGGATGATCAAAGGTAAGGAAGATGGATGATATAAGGTTTGTAGTCGGCTTCCAATCTATGATCAAGAAAAGGCTAGGCTCAAATGGTTTAAACAATGGATATAATAGGAATTTTATCTCTAAAGCTCTAGGCTCAATGTCAAAGAATGCCTCTGTCCTTTTACTAACTTCCACGCAACCTAGACTACGATAAGTACTAGTAGGATACCTTGATCAACTGACTAAGTATGCACCTCATGAAAAATATAGAGACGGGTGTCTCTTCCTTCGGCTCAAATACTCACAAGGTACACTCATCAACCCTCTAGTCTAGTCTACATAGTGAAACCACTAATCTAAATAATAGAGTGCGAGATTTCTACCCAATTCCTAGGCTTTATGTTCAAATTAAATTTCTAACTAAGAAAATGATAAAATTCTAACACAAGTTAAAATATTTAAAGGGGAATCAAATTTTTGAAAAATTCACACCAAGTCTAAACCTAAACAAAATAACCTAACATGCTGACATACTAAACAACCTAAAAGGAAGACTCTGAGAAGGAATCCTCTCCCACACTTGAATGACACATTGTCCTCAAGATGTCTAAGATACTAATAAGCACCTAATCAAAAATAGAAAAACAAAGTTGAGATAGTTTTATCTCGATGACCTAGTACGTTAAGAAGTATCAGGAAAATTGAACCCTTAAGAGCTCAAAATTTGAACACTTTCATACCAAGTCACCAAAGATATAAAAAACCAATCTCATAACAAACATACACAAACAAATATGCAACAGAATAACTCACAAATGACTTGTTATGTAGACTACCTTTTTGTGACCTTTTCGGCTTTAAGCCTAATAGGAACACCGTTTAGTAGTATAACACAATCATTAAATGAGTTACAAACACACAACACAAAAATAAAGTCAAAATACATGAAAATAAACAAATAAAGAAAACAAAAAAAGAAAAATAAAAAAGTAAAGAAATAGGAGCTCTTTGTCAATCATCAGAAGCTCGAGGAGGTGGTGGTGGGAATATGAAACCGCTGCCGAAGTTCTCTACCCAGGTGCACTCTTTGCTGCTCCATAAGCACCCATTGTGCCTCTACGTGAGTTCTGGACTCGGCATAGAACGCCCTCTACTCCTCTCTCTGAGCTCTAAGCTCATCCTCCATGCGAGCATTATAATCGTACTGGCAATCCCATCTGCTCGCATTGCTAACTGCGTAGTCCTACAGTTGCATGTCATATCCATAAAGCTGATCTCCGTGACTACATAGCTGTACCTGCATCGCAGCCAACTGGTCACGTAAAAACTGAATCTCTAACTACGAGTCAGGCACTTGATGACTTGGTCCTGCATCATCATGCTGGGCCTGGTACTGATGGCTCGAGCCTACCTACTCCTACTGCTCCTGCTGTGCCTCTCTCTGTGTTGGCACCCTACTTGGTGCCCCAAGGCATAACTAGACTGCCTGTCTCTACTCCCAAGCTTTGTACTCGACAACCTCAACTCTACCGGTTATCATCTTTTTGATTAGCTTGCTCATGTAGAGCTTCTCAATGCCAAGCGACATTGGCTCCAAAATCATTCCACATAAATCTGCAAACTGCCTAGAAAAATGGTGACGTGCAATGCGGGAAACAATATGACCTAAGTACAGATACCTAGGTTCCCTATCACTAATGGATCTAGCAAAGCAGTTGATGATCATAGCAAAGGTGCTAAAAGGAATATCATGGCGGAGGCAATCAATGGCATACAGCTGAGATCGGAAGACTTTAGACTCTTCCCATTGACCACTAATGGTCAGAGTCATAAAGTGATAGAGGATGCCTAAATAAGGTTCTCTAATCAGTGCATTAGGTGTCCTCTCCTACTCATATCGCTCAAAACCTATAATCTCATGCCATGCCCAGTGGGCCTGACTAGCAGGTGTAAAGTCTAATGCACCGGTCGTTAAACTCACTCTTATCCATGCTAAAGTCAGTGTCAAATACACATGCAGTAAATGATCGTCTGTTAGCCAAAATCTGCAATATGCAATAGAACTCTTACACCAATTCTTGCCTAGCCATAATCTCCCTTTTCTCGAAGTACCTCCATCCTAGTTTCCTAAAAGCTGACCTCAGTTGTCTATGTACCCCTAGTATTTGCATGTCTTCCTAATTAATCGTAAAATGACTAAGGGCACTAAGTCATGAGAATTTTTGATACCTCTCTTCCTCCTAATCGTGGAAGATTGTAAAGGGAGCATTGTAGCGGCCGCAGATGTCTGGGGGTAGAGAACCTGGTGGAGAAGGCAAAGGATTTCATGCTTGCTTCCTCCTGTCTCCGCGTGGAATTTGGCTAGATCCTGCATTACCCGCCATCGTAAACTTTGTTTCGGACCTTTGAAAGTGTGGGTAAATGGTTTGGGAGTGTTGGGCTCGTGAAATTTGGAAGTTTTAGATGGCGAGAATTTTTGGAATTTGAAAACTTATGAAAAACTTGACAGTCCGAGAGCTTTATAGTCAATTCTACCCAAACCTGGCATACGCCAAGTTCATTAGCGTATGCCAGCTTCCTCTTTTTCGTACAACCTGGCGTACACAATTTTTATTGGTATGCGTCAGTTCTCTCCGACTCACAAGACATGGCGTGCGCCATATCCCTAGGCGTGTGCCATATATGTATAAACCTCAAAAATGACATAAAACATATATAAATACTAACCAAAAGATCACACAAAAGAAACAAACATGCTAAACTAATTTTTTTGGCTTTTATTTACGCTGCGTTCCTGGAAAGCTTGAAAACCAGACTCTCTATCTGCATGGGTCAAAGGTGCAACTTAAATGTTCACAATTCACACAACTCACAAATGGCATACCATGACAAACTACCTCTTCATGCAACCTTTTTGGTAGCACAGTGATATGAAACTCGTTATGAATTCCACACGAACGGACCATTGCTACTCGCTGGATGAGAAAGACTTCAACTCCAACCACGCAATGCTCGAACTTTGGTGAAGGCTCACCCTAACCCGATCAATTGGAAGTCATGAACCCAAGCCTTGTAGTTGAATCATGCCACAAATGGTGATGGAAGAACTGTTTGATAAGTGAAAACGTTACCCTAGCTAAGCGACACACTAGCCTAACCAAGAACGCACAATAAGTATCAACTCACCAAATTAGCCGTATGCTAAGTATTCTGAATATCAAAGTTGTGTACATTTTATTAAGTAGGGATGCCTTTATATAGGCTCCAAAGTCTTAAAATATTCCTAAACACTCCTAAATAAGGAGTTCAAGGCTGGCCAAAACTCTCTTTCCTAAATTAAAGGAATTCTGGCCGAAATAAACAACTAGATAGGAAAAACAACCTAAATAAAGATAACTAACAAAATAACTAGTGAATATCACGTCCTAAAATATAGTAGATGCAATTCCTAAAATTTAGGGATGCATGTCCAAGATAAGCTGAAATTCTGAATATCAAGCATCCTTCAGATTGTGTGCATCTCAAGCTTCCAATTTAGCTTCCAAAACGTGCATGGGCCTCCCTTGGGCTTCTTGGACGTCCTTGATCCTCCACGGACTTGCTTGAGCCCAAACTTCTTGCATTAGTCCATTAAAGTCAAATTGCAACTTCCTAGCTCTTGCCCTTGTCATTGGCCCAATTGGAACTTGAACTTGCTGCGAGTCTACAAGCTTGATAGTAGGTGCATCCTTAGGCTTGCTCACATCATTCCCCTCCTCTTGAAAAGGATTTGTCCTCAAATCATGACCTACATCAAACGGACTCAAGTCAGCAACATTGAATGAAGCACTCACATTATACTCACCTGGGAGGTCTAGCTTGTAAGCATTGTCATTGATGCGTTCAATCACTTGGAGTGGACCATCTCCTCATGGTAGCAACTTGGAACGTCTTTGAACAGGAAAACGCTCCTTTCTCATGTGCAACCAAACCCAATCTCCTGGCTCAAAGACAACATTGTGCCGTCCTTTATTGGCTTGCCTTGCATAGTGCTCCGTTCTTTTCTCAATATTCAGCCTTGCTTTCTCATGCAATTGCTTGACAAATTCTGCTTTCTTCTTGCCATCTAAGTTAACATGCTCACTCAAGGGTAAAGGTGATAAATCCAATGGAGTTAAAGGATTAAAACCATAGACAAGCTCAAATGGTGAGTATTGAGTAGCAGAATGAACTGAACGATTGTAAACAAATTCAACATGTGGCAAACATTCTTCCCAAGTCTTGATATTATGCTTAATGAGTGCTCTTAAGAGTGTAGACAAAGTTCTATTCACAACCTCAGTTTGACCATCAGCTTGTGGATGACAAGTAGTAGAAAATAGTAACTTAGTACCTAACTTGCACCACAAGATCTTCCAAAAATAACTTAAGAACTTTGCATCTCTATCGGAAATAATTGTTCTAGGCATGCCATGCAACCTAACAATTTCTCTAAAGAACAAATCAGCAATGTTTGAAGCATCATCAGTCTTATGACATGGAATAAAATGTGCCATCTTAGAGAACCTGTCCACTACCACAAAAATAGAATCTCTACCACGTTTAATTCTAGGCAGTCCTAACACAAAGTCCATAGAGATATCAATCCAAGGTTCAGTAGGTATAGGTAGTGGGGTGTACAAACCATGAGGTTTTACCTTAGACTTAGCTTGCTTGCATGTAATGCAACAACCACAAACTCGTTCTACATCTCTCTTCATGTGTGGCCAATAGAAATGGTCTTGTAGCATTGCCAAAGTCTTTGCAAATCCAAAGTGCCCCATCAATCCACCTCCATGTGCCTCCTGAATTAACAATTCTTGCATAGAACAATTAGGCACACAAAGTTTGTTTTCACGAAATAGGTAACCCTCATTCCGAAAGAATTTACCATTCGCACTCTTCTCTGTCGTTCGGAATAGATCTCCAAAATTAGTGTCTTCAATATACAACTCTTTAGTATGTTCAAAACCAATCAGTTTAGCATCAAGAGTTGAGATCAAGGCATACCTCCGTGATAGTGCATCAGCCACTACATTCTCCTTACCTTGCTTGTGATGAATGACGTAAGGAAATGTTTCTATGAATTCCACCCATCGTGCATGCCTCTTATTCAGTTTTTGTTGCCCCTTTAAGTACTTCAATGATTCGTGATCAGTGTGTATCATGAACTCCTTGGGCCACAAGTAATGTTGCCACGTTTCCAACGTTTGAATCAAAGCATACAACTCTTTGTCATAGGTCGGGTAATTCAGAGTTGTTCCACTTAGTTTCTCACTAAAATAGGCAATTGGATGTCCTTCTTGCATAAGCACAGCGCCAATACCTATACCAGAAGCATCACACTCAACTTCAAACGTTTTAGCAAAATTAGGCAAAGCTAGTAAAGGAGCATTCGTCAACTTCCCTTTAAGTGTTTGGAATGCCTTTTCTTGAGCTTCTCCCCAGCTGAATCCAACGCTCTTCTTGATGATCTCTGTGAGTGGTGCGGCTATAGTGCTAAAATCTTTCACAAACCTTTGGTAAAAGCTAGCTAGGCCATGGAAGCTTCGAACATTTGCAACATTTGTGGGACTCGGCCACTCTCGAATTGCTTTGATCTTTTCCTCATCAACCTGTATTCCTTTAGCACTAACAACAAAACCCAAGAATACAAGCTGATCCGTGCAAAAAGGTGCACTTCTTTAGGTTAGCATATAACTGATCCACGCGTAATGCATCTAGAACAGCTTTCAAATGCTCAACATGATCCTCAATGCTCTTGCTATAAATAAGTATATCATCAAAGTAAACAACCACAAATTTTCCAATGAATGGACGTAAAACATGATTCATAAGGTGCATGAATGCGCTAGTGCATTAGATAAACCAAAAGGCATAACCATCCATTCATACAAACCATACTTTGTTTTAAATGTTGTTTTCCACTCCCCCTTCTTTCATGCGAATCTGATGATAACCACTCTTCAAATCAATCTTTGAAAACATGCAAGAACCATGTAATTCATCTAACATATCATCTAAACGAGGAATAGGGTGACGATATTTTACCATAATGTTGTTGACAGCTCGGCAATCAACACACATTCTCCATGATCCATCCTTCTTTGGCACAAGTAGGACTGGAACAGCACATGGACTCATGCTCTCTCTTA
>SOPF01016986.1:0-18957 GCA_012979155.1 Hypericum perforatum
TTACCTGCATGGAATCGGCATCCTTCTCTCCAGAAGCTTTTCCTTTCCCGGTGCTTGTGCCAGCTGAAGAAGAATCACCACCAACTGCCTTTTCCACATTAGCTTTCTGATCGGCTTCTTTCTTTGCCCTAGCTTTGGCCTTCACTGATGTTGACAAGACCGCAGTAGGAAGCTTTATGGCAGATGCAGCAGCAGGTACAGTTGTAGGCTTTGGATACTCGAATAGAGAAGGTTTCGCGTGTGATACAAACTCAAACTTTGGAACTTTCAGGTCGTAGTTCAGTCCAATGAATGCCGTTGGCGAGAATGCCAAGCTTATGAAATAAATAAGGGGATACCAGTACCAAAACTGGCTAAAAACAGCAAGACCTACAATAGCAGTGACTTTGTCATGCTTTGTCTTGGAAAGTAACCTTATTGTAACATTCCTGCCACCAGCATCCAGTATTCCAGAAGCAAGGATTGCTCCCATCTTGCTCATTGTATCCTCGTGCTTATCGAGGATTATCTTTTCCAGCTGACGCCTGCATAAAGCACATAGCACTTGAATGGAGTAACCATTCAAAACAACTTGAATGAACTGAAATCAACGGTGATTGGATTAAGGCTAAAAAATATTTTTCTCGGTCTTGTTCTCATAAATCGACAAAAATGATATCTATAAGATACTTTTTTGAAGTATGTTCTTTTTAGTCTGCCTCATAGTGATCATCTACCAAAAAAGTTTTGAATTTCCATATGAATTCAATCCAAAGTTTTCAACAAGCAGAAGGAAATTGTAGAATGCCAGTCATCTTGTAGTGGGGCAACAACTATAGGGACAATAACATATCAGTTTAGTACCTGAATGTTCCAACGCGAGAATCATTGGCTTCATTCATTTGACCCATGACCATAGCCATCGCGATAAGAGCACCTTGGCGAACAAAATCAACAACATCTGATGTCAGAGGCTCCAGGAGAGATATGGCCTCACTCATGCCAGTGCCAGCACAGGAAATGCCAACAGCAAGAGCTGCACCATATCGCACATGAGGGTTGTATGACTCCGAGAGCAAGGAGACAATCCTTGGAGTCTGCAGTTTCAGCGAAAGCAATTTCAAGACAACTTAAAGCAGCTAAATTGTTCGGCAACATGATTAAACATGGTAAATAAGAAACAGACGTACAAAAATTGGCAAACCCACAAATATTTTGGAATTGAAGACTTGACAACACAAATGAAAGTTAACATGAGAAAAGGGGTAGAGACGTCAAACAGAATAAAACACACGATAACCAACCTGCTCTGGCTCAGAGTATAAGACAAATCCAAGAGCAAGTACAGCTGTCCTCCGAACATCGTCGCTAACATCTGACACAGCAAAGTGTAGCAACTGGCGAATCGCCTTGTTGTTCGCAGTACCCGCATAGGCCAATGCCAAAGCATACATCCCTCCGTAACGAAGTATAGGATCTTGATCACGGGTCATCTGTTCAATCAACGTGTCTGCTTCTTCTTCTCTTCCATAGACTGTAAGCGCTATTCCAAGTGCTAACCCCCTTTATCCATTAGCAATTCCACCAGTGAGAAATCGTAATCAAACAGAATGCAGCAGCTTTAGATCATACTTCATAGAATGTACCTGATGATTTTCTCATGCTGTGTCTCATGTGCATATACAAGCATCTCACTTGCTTTCTCAGTAGCAGTTCCAACCATAAGCAACCCCATGCTAATACCAGCAGCTTCACCAGCTACAGCACTATCAGTGTAGAGTGTATTTTTTATATCGTCGTAGATATCTTCATCGGCAGTTCCCAGGGCTGCCAAACCAAGACCCAAGCATGCACCATGTTGGATGACCTGCATGAACCGTGAAATATCAATACCATAATTGCATCATTCCTACACATTATATCTCCACATATGGATAAATTAACAACCCACCTCCACATTGGTATTTCGCAGGCTATCACGGAGGAATTGTTTAATTCCCTCACCATGATTGGCATGAATGAGCCCTAAGGCATACAGAGCACCACCTTCGGAATATGGACTACCTCCACTACTGGCCCCGCCTTGGGGCAAATATGGAGCCATTAGAGACCTTCCCTGCTGCAAGTGACCCCTATGAATAACACCAAGACCAGCGGTAGCACTGAATTTTGCCCAATTCGTGGCCCTGCCTAACCAGTCCTGGGTAGTTTGGAAAAATAAGAAAAGCAGAACAAATATTAGCAATACTATAAAAAGTAGCACCATGATCAAAACACTTAATGTAGGTACACAGGTTAAAGATGGCAAACAATAAACATGGAAATGAAAGGTACTAACAAGATTCTCTCTTAGGAAAGTATCCACAGTAGTCCCAGCATGCATAATCGCATTGGCATAGATTGTTGCACTGTGACAAACACTATTTCTCACTTCAACTGACTGCTTTATTGTCTTCAGTATAAGCAAATCTGACCTGTAAAATGATTGCATAAATAAGATTCTGCATATTCTAATAGGATAGCCAGGAAGCAGAGAAAACAAATGAAATGTTCTGCCAAAGAACTATTGCAAAGGTTTTTCTGCCTTACTTATTATGGCTGTAGAGGAATTGCAGAGTCAAGTTAATTGAAGTCTCCCCAGACAGAATTCCCTTGACCTTTAAGAGCCTCTCAGCATAAACTGTTTCCTTCGGATCTATCTGTGGAGCAATCGCAGCTGAGGTTGAGGTGTCTTCCACCATCTGAACATCGTCAGAAGTAGCAGCACTTTCATTTTGAGCAGAATCAGGACCACTAGACTTTGGCTCCACCGACTCGGTGGGTAGGGATTTTGGTGCAGGGAGACGATCTCTGACATTCAAAAGAAAGGCTTGATGCTCATTTTCAACAAGATCGAAGGCTATCTGAAATGCCAAGAGAGCATCGTCCTTATTGTCTGAACGTAGAAGCCTTTCCAAGATGCTTGCCACACCATCCGGTTCATCTAAAAACATAAGGCACTGACAGATGCTCAGAAAATCAGGCGAAGTCAGCCCTTGATACACTTTCACAAGGAGGCGGAGCACCTGAGATACCAAAAAAAGAGATAGGAACTTTGTGTCACCCTTTCTCCTCAGATAAATCGTGCACACATTGTATCTAATCAAGTATATAGTAGAATGTTTGCAGCCCTGTGTACACAAGTAATATGAATAAACTACAAATCAACACAAAGTAAGAAAATACCCATACCTCTTGGCGATACTCTCTAAGATTGACAAAAGAATGGGAGATATCAATGCAGTATGATAAAGTTCCAGGAACATTATCACTTTTAATGATTGCTTCCTCCAGTTTATCCAATCTCCGGCACTCAATCGCAATTCCCATAGCTTGTTGATACTTTCCATCCACAATACACCTAAGAAAGAAAAACTAATGAGACAAGCCAAATACCAGAGAATTAAAAAGGAAAAAGTATTAACAATGGCGTACTTATCCAGCATTCTTTCCACGATGGCTTCTAATCGGGGGTCAACATTTGCTGTTTCAGCACCAGATTCAGCCGCCTTACACCTAAGACTTGCATATTCATCAATTGCTTTAGCTGAAAAAGAGAAACACAAACAATGAGTGGATTTATTTGATTTTAATAAACAGGAACCACGGTCACATTAATTGCATGGAATGTCACACAATTGACATATCACCGTCTTTTGTAATTTGCCACCAGTAACCTAGGATCATTGATCACAATAAGGCTCGAATTATCAACTCACCAAGAAGAGTATGAACATAATCAGAATCTTCTGAGACATCAAACAACGAGCCAGCTCCAAGAGCATAACTTAGTGAATCATTAAGTTCACCCAAGTAGTAAAAGACCTGCGGAAACATACAGTGACATTGAGAAAAGGACACAACATGGTTCAAGAAAGGTCAAGCAATATTCTACGTATCTCATAGTCCTCATTCCTCGACAGGTCTTGACACACGAAAAAACTCAAAGCTTACCCCTAGCAAATGTTTTTCTAATTAATCATGATTCATACGCAATAATAGCATGGTATACAAAATTTTAAAACCTGAAAGAACAATTGTGTTAGTTAACCGCATCTACTATATCTCAAGTAATAGTATGGTTGCTAAAATTTCCTTAAGCAGCTAGTGAGTCTTACTCCCCCACACTGATACAGATTATTGGGTCACCAATAACAAATCAGCTATGGTTTACAGAAACGGGGTGATAGGGAAGGAAAGCAGGGTATGGCAACAACAGAATTAGATATTTCATCCCTCGCCTGTCGTTCTCCATTTCTAATTCTTACAAGCAAAAGAGAATATGTAACAAAAAGTATACCTTGGAAACAAGCAGAGCAGCAAGTTCCCTCTGTTTCTGATCAAACTCCTCATCTTCATACAAACTCTCTCTGTCCAAAAGAAAGGCGACAAATACCCAATGTCATTGCATTATCCTCAGTTTGGTCGGCAGAAAGCAAGTAACTTCAACCAGAATCAAGCACAAAGCGACAATTGCTTCGACATTGCCACCCAAACACGAATCACAACCGCCAGATTTAAGCATACCCATTACGGATCAAACACAGACTACAAAGCAATAAATCTTTACGAGCCTCGACTCCGGAATCCGAAGTCTGTTTTAAGATCAAAATTCAAACAAAAGAGCCCGAACTCCGCAAGAAACCACGATCCAAAGCTCAAAAGTTGAAGCCAACTAAATTGGAATATTAACTCATAAGAAAAAAAAAAGAGGGGCAAAATAGGGAATTCACATGATGGGGACGCTGGTGGAGATCTCGGGCCAGAAGCGGTCGACGAAGAGGTTGAGGTTATGAAGCGCGTGCTGCTTGAGCAATGGGTGAGTCTCGTTGAGCATCGCCAGCAATCCCCCCGCCGAGCTCACCGCCGTCGCCATGTCCGCCGCTCTCCCCTAGGGTTTCAACCGACGGTTGAAGGGAAGGGATCGATCGTAACCGCCGAATTGGGAGTTAGGGTTTTGGCTTTCGAATGCGGATTTTAATTCGATTGGGTTAGAGAGAGAGAGAGAGGATGAATTAAAGATTCACTTACAAACTAGGATTTTTGTAGTCGCAAGGATTTTACTATACTTCCTCTTCAAGTCAGGGATCTTGTTGGTTTCCTTGAACCGAACCGGAAACGGTTCGTTAATTTCATGGTTGGACCCATTCTACCCAAGACTTTTGTTGGTTCGACCCAACATCAATGAAACCCGAAATTTTCTTCATAAAATATTTAATATTAATATATTAGTAATGACTTAAATTCAAAAAATATTTATTAAATTAGAACATTGTTATTCAAATTAAATATAATTTTAGAGTCTTTGCCTATGTAATTGGAGTATTCATGTGATTAGTTGTTATATTCATTAGTATCTCCATATTTTGTATTTCAATTAAGTTTTAGTTTTACGCACCCAAAGTCATGTTATCTTCTATGTTGAGTTAGGAGTCGGTACAGAATAAGGTATTTTGTACCGTATATTGGTATAATCAAATACTAATAATAAACTTTGTTAATTTAGTAATGAGAGATTTTAGTTCCCTAAAAAAACTAAAAAAAATTATCCTCTCTTTCTAAAAAAATCTAGCCGTTTTTTGGCTTCCCATGTAGATAAATCAGGTAGGGGGAGGCTCATACCGGGTCGGCCTCCTCCCTTGCTCTTCACCCTTTGCTCTTCACCTTCTACGACGGGCTGATCCTCGACTGTTGCTTCCACGACTTCTTAAGAACACTGTTCGCCGTTTGTTTTTCTTTTTCTTTCTATTTATTTTGTCTCGGTGTTTGTTTGTTATTAAAGTTTTGGCTACGGCCAAACCTGCTTCTTCCGTTGAATAACGGAGTGAGTCTCTCCCTGTGGGAGTTTTCGTCTCTCCTGGTGAGAGTTTGTTTTGGTTGTTTGTTATTTTTCCAGTTGTTTTAGTTCTATTTGGATCTCTACTTTTGTTTAGCTCTATGGTATACTGCATGGTCACTAATGAAAAACTACCCCATTTATGTAAGATATCTTTCCGAAAGATGGATTATCGCTCCCATCCATGGCCAGATCCAGATTGGGAAGTACCATAGTGAAGGGGCTGAAATGTATTTATTATTTTTCCATAGCTGCATTTTGTAGATGTCAGATGGCTTATTATGAATGAATGAAGTTTCTTATTCCTATAAAAAAAAAAATAAAGGATAACCACGATTATGTAAGCAATTTAAATTTTAGAAAATATATCTACAAATATTTCCTTTTTAAAAAATACATTTGTTTCCAATTACGTACCATGAAATCCAATTAAAAGAGCAAAATAAGCAATTTGTGCAATGGAAAAAAGAATCGTCGATAATTTTAATTGGGCGTATGAACAATCAAAATCTGGATGCCAGAAGTACTTCGACAGTTGGAGGTTAGGCGACAATTGTGTATAATGGCATGTTTGGTTTTATTAAAGGTATGTGTGGATGTTATTAGTAGCATGGTAATTGGTTAAGAACATGAAATGCATATTTGGTTTTATTGATGTCATGTGTGCATGTTATTAGTGAACATGAAAGACATGTTTGGTTCTGTTGAAGGTATAGGTCCATGTTATTATATGAGTCGCATGGTAATTTGATAAGAATAGAAAAATTCTTCTACAATTATGAATTCATGTGACAAAGGGCATGTTTGGTTCTTTTGAAAGAATAATTGTGTCTGAATCCAATTTCAAAAGATTCAAAATGTGTTGATTTTGATTGAGTTTAGACTAATACCTTTATTTTTTTTAAAGAGAAGAACATAAATATATTTATAGGATACTGTCCAAATTCTATGTTAATTATTAGATAATTAAATTTATATATATATATGATTCTACCTGAAAAAATAATGCAACAATCTGGTCATTATGAATTTTAATCCTTGTTATTGTCAATTTGTCATTTCGAGTAGGAACTATCTTCCATCCAAATTTAAGAGTGACAGTTGGGCCTCTGCCTGGAATCCATTGGGCTTTTCAATCTTGTTGACCAATATGTCATTGCGCGAGAGAGTCATATCTCACAGGATATTTTTTAGTGAGATATTACAAATGTAATGAGTTTTATCCAAATAGATATTTGAAAAAGTAATTGAAATTTTGACCTCGTAAACTTAATATTCCCCTCAACATATTTGTGTCACGTGGCATTTGATGATTGGAAAAATCTTGCATTACTAACACACGTGACACTATCGTGTGTCAGTGTGGCGCGAAATGTTACCGTGCCCAGTTCAAACCATCGTCGACATGGCGCGGCCTGATTGGGCCACATGAGTTCTTTAAAAAATATTCTTTAGTAAAAGTTTTAAATAAATTATTATCATTTTGCACCATTTTATTCAAATAATTTTTTTAATTTTTTTGATAATTTTTTTATCATGACATGGTTTAAAAAGTTTGTATAGTTTATGTGGTCACAATATAGAGAGTGGTAAAAATTCTATAACACGAACTAATGAGCAAGGGAATTTTTCAGTTCTCGTGGACTCTCTAATCCAATGAACGAAAGATCGACAATGTCACGTCTAATTGACAGAGAGGCCCTCAAGAAACATAGAACATAAAAAAAAGTCACTATGAACAATGGTGCGTTCTCTACTAAACTATAGACAATGAAAATCGAACACGAAAAATCAACAACTGTTACACAACAGGTGTTAGACGCCTTACAATAGGCGAATCAAAAAAATAAACAAAACAAAAAAAAATAAGCATTAAAATTAAAATACACCAAGTGAATACAACTATGTTGTTCTGGGAAATTCTTATCCTCAATGACAAAGAAATTAAGCACTTTCTATATGAAAATTGTATAAAAATGAATGATTTACTTTTTAGTTGATGTATTTTTTTAATTTTATATGCTTTTTAAAATTTATCATATATTTTTAACTTAATATAAACATTTTATTTCATAAAATTTGTTAGTTCGTAATTAATTTTATCATTTTTAAATTTGTTCGAAAATATATTCAAATAAAATACAGTTAGTTGTATTAAAAAATAGAATTAACGTGAAGCAAACGTAAATAATACCGAGACATTGTAGCAATGTCGCGCTGAAACTACCATAGTGAAAAAAAGTTGAGTGCATAAAGAAAATTGATGTGACATAATATAGTAGTAGTGCGATCAGACCACATTATAAAAGAAAATATTTGTAGTTGCAGGAGAATTCTAGTCTGGTCATTTTGTGAAGTATTATCAGTTTCGTACCAGTCGACAACCTAACTTCTTTGTAATTTTCAAATTTGCACATAATTTTCAAGTATTCGTTTTACGAGCAACTAAATTATATACGAGAATTGTCGTAAAAGATGACATACATAAACAACCTCTTGGCCCTTTTCTTAGAGCCGTACCTTTTCTTTCTGGCCTAAATAACATAGGCACAATTAATAAAGATTTTTTTTACCATTTATTCAAATATTTATTGGTAACATTATCTTTGAAATGCGTTAAAAAATTCAATGAATGTATTTCTAATATTTCAAATTTGAGATTCACTAAAACAACATTATAATTACTTTTTTTTTTGTGTGTGAACAACATTATAATTAGTTGATATTAACTTATTATTAGTTATTACAAGCAACAACACACACCAACCACCGCCAACCAGTCACCAAAATACATTTAACTCATCTTTCACGTTTCATTGTTTATTATTATTAAAACAAACTTTTATCTGTCCGAAGTTGAAGTAATGACCAAAAGCTTTGTAATCTCAGAAAATGGGAGTTGTTGTATGCTGAACTCTCCTCTCTTCCAATTGGTTAGGCCCACAGGTTTTTCCCAATAACACCAACAAAACAAGCAATTCCATTTCCACACCTAACCCTCCACCTACCTACCTCCTCCCTCCCTCCCTCCACTCTTTTTAACATTAATAATAAGCCAAAACCCAACTCAAAGCACCAAGCTTTTGAGGAGCACAATGGGTGTGGATGCTAAAGTTTTCACCTTGGCCCAAGTCTCTGAGCATAATAACTCCAAGGATTGCTGGCTTATCATTGATGGCAAGGTGAGACCCATCTTCTTCTTCTTCTGTTGGATTTTGTCATTTGATTTAGTCTTTTTTTAAGGTGATTTGATTTGGTAATTCTGTTGTTGTTCTTGGGGAGTTCTTAACGGTGACTTGCTTGGTCACTTTTAGTCCTTGATCTATCTTTATGTAGGCTGATCTGCGAAAAAGTAATGCTTCCAACTAAATATAAAGGATTTCACCTACCCTTAAAAAACTCATTTTTAAGCTACGTAGTCAGAAGTTTAAGGTATCTAGTTGGATTCAAAAATTCAGAGCTAATGCTCATACAAGACCGTTTCCCATTGTTGTGCTTAGTGGCACGTTGGCAAAGTGAAAGTCTATGTGAAATTCAGCCCAGTGGGCATCACTTGAGGGGGTGTGTTGAGATGGACATTTTAATTAGTATGAAGGATCCACCTACTTATTTTATTAGATTTTTGGTTTTCGGTTGGATCCAAGGATTACGTCTTCAGATTTTTGGTTGAATATGAAGATTCAGAGCCCCAAGTGCACATGGAGCACCGATTCTCGTTGTTGTCCGTGCACGACCTCATGTGATGTCATAACACGTTGGCAAAATCAAACTTTGGCTCAATTGACTTCACTTGAAGGGGTGTATTTAGATGAATATGGAAATATTTTCCAGCATTTACTGCAACAGCTTTGGTGGTTGTTGTTCCCTTCAAATCTTTATACAATAGGAAGATCTGTTTTTGTTTTGTATTTCAATGCACATTTTTGGTGTTAGAATCTCAGGTTGGTCAGGTAAACGAGTAGCTTGTTATTCTAATGCTATGACTTTATTTAACGGCAAGAACCACTTCGGTCCAGACTTCTTAATACTCTGCCTCCTGATGTTTTAAACCGTTGCTGTTAGTTGCTCTGCTGGGTGGTGGTGAGCACGTGCTCTAGTAACAACAATGTCCATATTGGCGATTGATTAAGTCTTGCTGTTATGGCGCGGTGGGTCAAAGATTGACTCATGTGAGACTTCGTGTGTGTAAAAGATAATGGTTCAGTTGTATTTACTTTGAACATTACATGAGTATATATACATGTTCCTGAGTGGAAGTTAGTAAGTGTAACTAAATGCTGAATACATGAATCTAGTAGGAAGCCGGAGTGGCATCCAGTCAATACAGGAATATAATAGGATTCATGAATCTAGTAGCAGGAGCATGTATCTGGAGAGGGAAGACGTATCCTTATCACGCCCCCGCAAGCTGATGGGGGTGAACCACAGTCAGCTTGGAACGCAAATTTTGAAACCGTGCCCGGGAAAGTGGCTTTGTAAGCACATCAGCAAGCTGGTCCTTTCCAGAAATATAGCAGACACGGAGACGACCGTCCGCAACACGTTCGCGCACAAAATGAAAGTCAATCTCCATGTGTTTGGAGCGACGGTGAAACACCGGGTTAGCAGCAAGGTAAGTAGCGCCAAGATTATCACACCATAGAATTGGTGACTGAGAGCATGGATAACCAATCTCGCGAAGGAGAGACTGAACCCAGATAATCTCCGAGGCAACCGTTGCTAAGGCACGATATTCAGCTTCGGTTGAAGAGCGAGAAACAGAGCGTTGCTTACGGGAGGACCAAGAAATGAGATTAGGCCCAAGAAAGACAGCGTATCCCGTGGTGGAGCGACGATCAAGTGAGCAACTCGCCCAGTCCGCATCAGAATAACCAGACAAGCGACGGTCTAGAGAAGGACGAATGAGCAAACCTAGCGAAGGAGTCCCTTGAAGATAGCGCAAAATGCGCTTCACAGCACCCCACCGAGCTGGTGTGGGGGAGTGTAGGAACTGCGATGCTCGGCCCACGGCAAAAGCAATTTCAGGCCGAGTGATTCCCAAATATTGTAAGGAACCGACAATCTGTCGATAAAGCTCCGGGTCACAGTCATCACCAGTGGAAGACAGGTTGCTGGAAGAAGAAGCAGGCGTGTCCATAGGGTTGCATTTAACCATTTTAGCTCTTTGGAGTATGTCCTGAACATACTTAGTTTGATTGAGCAAAAGACCACGCGATGTACGTAGAGCCTCAATGCCGAGGAAGTAGTGCAACGTGCCGAGATCCTTAAGAGAAAACTTGGTCTGGAGATAGTGTAAGAGCCGCCCCAATATGTCGTGGTTGTTACTGGTGACAAGAATATCGTCCACATATATAAGAACAAAGATGCAAACACCACCCTGAGTGTAGTAAAACAGTGAGGTATCAGTGTGAGACCCACGAAATCCAAACTTATAAAGGGCAGATTTGAGGCAGAAAAACCATGCCCGTGGGGCTTGTTTAAGCCCATACAACGACTTGAGCAAGCGACACACGTGATGTGGACGATCAGGATCAACAAAACCCGGTGGTTGCTGCATATAAACACGTTCAGCCAAAGACCCATGAAGAAAGGCATTAGAAACGTCTAATTGTCGAATCGGCCAGTTGCCCGAGACCGCAATAGACAAAATCAGACGCACCGTAGCAGGTTTGATAACCGGACTAAAAGTTTCATTGTAGTCAACCCCGGGCCGCTGCTGAAATCCCTTGGCGACAAGACGAGCCTTGTACCGATCAATGGAACCATCAGACCGTTGTTTAATACGATACACCCACTTATTACCAAGAACATTGTACGTAGGATGTGGTGGAACAAGGACCCAAGTGCCATTGGAAATCAAGGCAGTGACTTCATCAGCCATAGCTCGACGCCAATGAGGATCAACAACGGCTTTAGAGTAGCATGTTGGGACACGCGGTAAGGAGGCAGTGAGAGCCGTGGGCGGTTGGTTGCGAGCCTTGGAGCGAGTCACCATAGGGTGGCGTGGTGGAGGAGAGGACAAAGGAGGCTGATCCGCTGATTGGGCAGTAGCGGGAGGATGGGTGAGTATCCATGGAATTGGTGGCGGGACTCCCTTGATCCGTCGAACAAAAGTTTGACTAACAGAGCGGGCAGCCGTAATAGGAGAAGGAGGGGGTGGAGAAGGTCCCACAAGTCCAGAAGGCCTAGCAATTGGCGAAGCAGGAGGAGTTGTGGGCTTAGTAGGCCCAGCCGAAGCAGGTAAATCAGACCCAGTTGGAGGAGGGGTCGAAAGACCAGCAGCCGGCAAATTAGGAGGCCCAGCAGAAGGGGACACAGAAGGTGGGTCAGAGGTGGGAGACGGCCCAACAGGTTGGCTGAGAAGAAAATCCATCGGGCTCACCACAAAGGAGGAATCTTCAAGGGTACTGGAAGGAGGAACACTTGCAGATTTAAACTTCGGATCCTGGAACGGAAAGACAGACTCGTCAAAAAGAACATGACGAGAAATATGAAAACGAGTAGTGACAGGATCAAAACACCGAAAACCTTTATGTTGCTTACTGTAACCCATAAAAACACATGCAGAAGAACGAGGTTGTAATTTATGCTTAGTAGTGGGTTTAAGCCAAGGATAACACAGGGAACCTATGACACGAAGATGAGTTAGGGAAGGAGGGGCACCAAATAACTTCTCATACGGGGAAACATTACCAAGAATAGGAGTAGGCACCCGATTAATAATGTAGACGGCGGAGTCAAATATAAGAGACCAAAATTTGAGAGGAATTGAGGCATGGTGTAGGATAGCTAACCCGGTTTCAACAATATGGCGATGTTTACGCTCGGCACAACCATTTTGCTCAGGAGTATAGGGACATGATACGCGATGTTCAATTCCATGTTGAGCTAAATATTTGTTTACGGCTTGGTATTCCCCACCCCAATCTGACTGGAAGCTTTTAATAGGTCGATTAAAGAATTTTTCAACCCGAGCACGAAATTGAGTGAAAACAGTAAGCAACTCAGATTTTCGACGTAAAAAATACACCCAGATAAATTTACTAAAATGATCAAAAAACACAACATAATAGGAAAAACCATCAACAGAAAGAACCGGAGAGGGTCCCCAGACATCGCTACAGACAAGATCTAGGGGTCCCGAAGTTTGTGACACAGAAGTAGGAAATGGCAATTTGTGGATTTTGCCGACACTGCATCCATGACAAATACGCGTCAGATGCTTATTAGAAAATGCAAGAGACTGGGATCGTAAGGCTTGTTTGACAGCTGATAACCCGGCATGACCAAAACGTTGATGCCAGACATCAAGAGAGGCGACTGTAGACACATGGTTGACTCGAACAGTAGGAGATCTGGGTGTAATGGAATAGAGACCGCCGCTACTCCGGCCTTGATGAAGTACCTTCCTCGTAACCTGATCCTTAATAAGGAAACGATCACCAATGAATTCAACAATAATCGGGTTATCACGGGTTAGCGCACTCAAGGAAACAAGATTAGTGCTAGCATTAGGGACATGAAGAACGTTAGACAAGGCAAGAGTAGTATCCGATAATGACAAGGAAGAACGACCAGTGGAAGTTATAGGGAGGGTTTGATTATTACCAAACGTTACTTCGTCCGGGCCACTATATTCGGAGTGAATGGCAAGGTTGCCGAGATCTGAAGTTAAATGATGCGTAGTTCCTGAATCCAGTACCCATGAAGAATGTTGTGGAGAAGAGGTGTGATGAGCCTGTGGACCAGAACGGGCAGATCCCGAGCGACGTGCAGATGAGCAATTACGGGAGATATGGCCATACCCGCGACAATTGTGACATTGGACTTCAGATGGTGGTTTAGGATCCGCACGACCAGGACCAGAACGGTAATTAGCTGGATGAGAATTAGAACCAGCAGGGGCACTTCCGAGAATCCCAGGATCACTGGTCATGGAGGAGGACCCGCCACCATAGGAGGAGAAGCGGCTACCACGACCACCTGAGCCACGACCGCCTGAGCCACGACCGCGGCCACCACCACGACCACCTCCTCCGCTGCGAGCACTATAGTGGGCAGAAGGGACAAGATCAATAACGGCAGAAGGTTCCGACCGAAGAAGATTCATCTCCTCACTGAGAAGTTGGGCATGCAAATCAGCAAATACAATTGGTTCAATCCGGGATTCCACATTCCGAATAAAGGGTCGGTAATCAGCGGGAAGGCCAGCAAGCACCTTATCAACAAGGTCATCCTCAGCCACGATGTGGCCCAAGGCCGCTAACTGATCAACCAGGGTTTTGGCCTTCAAGAGGTAAGCATCAATTGTCTCCGATTCACCTTTCTTGAGACATTCTAAGGACTTCTTGTAACGCTTGATGTTGGCCCGGGAGGTAGAGGCATAAACCCGACCAAGACGCTCCCAAGCATCGCGAGCAGTACGACAACCTACAAGTTGAGGCAGGAGAGCATCCGAGACAGAGCAAGCAATTAACGAAAGAATTCGTTGATCTTGTTGGTACCAGGCCGTATACGCCGGATTGGGAGTAGGGACGACCACATCTTCAACCGTCGAACCAGATGACGGAGTGCCAGGGATAGGCTGAATAGTGACCGATGGTTCGGGGATTGAACCATCAACATGACCAAAAAGATTTTGACCGCGGAGCATAGGCTCTAACTGTAAGCGCCAAAGCATGTAATTATCGGAGGTGAGTTTCTGAGAGATGGGAAAGGGAGGAAATTGAGGGACAGGAGGAACAGGAGCCAACTGCTGCGGATTGGCAGCGACATGGGTTGAAGAACTTGAAACAGACATAATCAGAACAGCGAAAAATCAAGTAATCTCAGCTTGTTAAAGCAATTAATGCTCTGATACCATGTAAAAGATAATGGTTCAGTTGTATTTACTTTGAACATTACATGAGTATATATACATGTTCCTGAGTGGAAGTTAGTAAGTGTAACTAAATGCTGAATACATGAATCTAGTAGGAAGCCGGAGTGGCATCCAGTCAATACAGGAATATAATAGGATTCATGAATCTAGTAGCAGGAGCATGTATCTGGAGAGGGAAGACGTATCCTTATCAGTGTGCTCCGGTTATAACAGCAGGTGTCTAGGTAGTAGGAGGAATACAATACCAGAACAGAAATGCCAGTTTGGTACTCTGTCTGAGCATAAATTCATGCAAGATTCTTTTCATTGGTTTGTTCCACTCTTTTCAGCTAGTTCCCTAGCCAATTATTATGTGATCACTTGCTCTTTACGCATAGTTGTCGATCGCGGCCGCGTCAGCCGCGATCGCGCCGCACCGCGACAAAACTAAGGAGTCCGCATCGCGCCGCGTTGGAGCGGAGCGAAAGTGAAAAGCGGCCGGAGCGGCCGCATCCGGGAGCGGCGCGGAGCGGCCCGACGCGGGTTGGAGCGGCCGCTCCACCGTTTCCTCCCTGTTTACAAAGCTCCTGAGATTGTAGTTGTACAGCGTTCGACCTCGAGGCTTGGAACCTCGATAGAAGGAGACGTTGAGGTGAGTAGCTGAAGAATCGAGATCGGATTCCCTTGAATGCGTGCGGATTGAATCCCAATTGAAGTCCTGATTGAGATTGTGATATGAGTTGCCTTAATTTGGGGATTTCAATTGCTGAGATTGGGCTTCAATCATCAACATGACGTGATGCTAGCTTGGAAGTTAAATGGAGAAGTAGGAGAGAAGATAAGAGAAAGAGAACAAATGATACCGACGAGAAGAAGACGGATAGGGAAGAAGGCAGAGACGAGTACATAGTAGATATTTTTTATTAATTCATTTTTCTCTTCCGCGTCATGAAAAAGCGCCCGCGTCGCTCCGCGTTACCGCGCCGCGTCAATTTTAGGGTAGCCGCGTCGCGCCGCGTCAACCGCGTTGACAACTATGTCTTTACGGCGCGGGGATGTAAACAAAGGAAAAATATGAACCTGACTTGACGCTTTCTGCTGCAGTGTTATGATTTTAGCATCCTTCGCCTGATATTTGACGGTTGTTTTAGAGAATCTGGACAATATAATAAGATTGGTGGCCATGATGATATTTAATTTTTGTCCAACTCAGGTTTATGACGTAACAAAGTTTTTGGATGACCATCCTGGTGGCGACGAGGTTCTATTATCTGCGACAGGTATTGTTTGGTCATGGCTTTCCGAATTTATACTTCAATCAAGTCCCTATTTGATCCGGTGCATATTTGTGTTCATATTTGACAGGGAAGGATGCAACTGATGACTTTGAAGATGTTGGTCATAGTAATTCTGCTAGAGATATGATGGATGAGTACTATATCGGTGAGATCGACGTCTCCACCATACCGAAGAAGACTGTGTATACTCCTCCGAAGCAACCTCACTACAATCAGGATAAAACAGGTGAATTCATCGTGAAGATCTTGCAGTTCCTCGTCCCTCTTGCAATACTGGGTTTGGCATTCGGCATCCGCTTCTACACCAAAACAAACTAAACATTGGTAGCTTGCGTCTGTTGTTGTAGACCATTCATTTGAGCTCTTAAGAACTGATTCTTGGTCTGTATTTCTTTGTCATTGCATGCATCTACTGGCTTGTTCTCTGATTGGCTGTCCAAATTTGATTCACATTAAGCTCTGCTCAAAATTGACAAGGTTGACATGGATACCATTTGATCCTTTTCATATATGACTCTTTCTTTACCTTGAGAAATCATGCTATCCAAAACAGACTGATGCAGGAGACGTGTAGAACGAGAACGATAAAAACCTTGTTTTGTTGATTCTAAGAATACATGGAAACAACAAAACAATTTTAGGGACAATTTTAGTTTTTATTTATCAAATTGATTACCTAAAACAATAGAGAAGATGCCATACTTAAATAATGAATCAAAACAAACTTATTACGTGTAATCCAAGTTAAAACCTAAAATGGATCCGGCATGATCCTGGAATGTTAGGTCCAAAGTGATAGGTGGATAGAAAAATAGGTAATACCATCGGAATTTTAAGGAAATTTCAAATTTGAGTATCCCAGTTGGGCCCAACCCATTCAAGTCAATCCATCTAATTAGGGGTTATTGCTGGCCCACCCATTAGTCTCATGGGCCTGAATTTGGCAAGAGGAAACATGTTTTTGCTGTATAACAAAAGGGAAATAACCAAGTCAAAAGTTTTCAGTTAAGTTCCAACTTCAAATAAAAATGAAAATGATTCTTCCAAAGAAACAAAATATCATAACATCAAAAACCTTAAGGACGCCCCTTCGTATAAATTTCATAGATCATATGACATACAAAACATGTCATGTAGTTTTATATGATTGGAAGGTGGAAACATCTCATAAATTGTGTTCTCTATAGATAAATGTTCCCACAAATTGCACATGTTTATTACAACGATAATCCAGGGCACTAAGTTGAGGGTAAGGAAGACGAGATCTATAGTTGGAAGTTGATGGATTTTATATAACTAAACAAGTGTCTCGGAGAAGTTGCAAATATTAGAGTGAACATAATATTGGCAGACTGATCCACATGTAGCACATGCTAAATAATTGGAAAACCATGATATATTGTTAATTGATTTTTTTTGGAATATACTGCAACAATTCAGATATCTTTTTTTTTTAGGGTAAACAATTCAGATATCAAACAGCAGCTTTTAAGAATTGGATTCTTATTAACTAATACAGCTCCAATTGTAACAACTTCTTTCAGGTACGAGGATGCATAAATATATTGATTGGTCTAAACATGTGTTATATGCTGATTGTTAATGAGTCGTTTTTTCCGTGGCATTGTTATTCACCCGAAATAGTTAATTAATTCAATTAGTAAAAAAAGATTTTTATAAGATGTATTAAATTCAAATTACTAGGAATAAAAACTGTACAACTAAAATCACCTAATCTGAAGATAGTATGTTCTCTATTGCCCATGTACATCGTTGTGATAATATTTGGCTTGGGTTTAGATACTGCAAAACTAATTCTAGGCCATATCAACCAGGACCGTCTCCATCCATCGGGAGTAATATTTTTTTTTTACCGGAGTTTTTTCTTACCAGGTTTTACCATGATACGAATTTTAAAGAGATCTCAAAACAAAACAAAAATACTAATTAGGCTATATATAATTATTACTAAACTCTACTCACCTAATTATATTCTTTGTCGTGGCTAATTTTTCAGAGCCAAGTACCCTAATAAACATTTCCACCATACGAAACTATGGGTTGAACATATCTATCATATTTTGTTAAACATAAGACCATAAAAATATCCGTACGGCCACGAATCACCTGTTTTCCTTTAAAACGTAAATTGGTCTGCAGCTAATAACTAGTCACCACCTTTTTACCTAATATCTATACCCTCTATTAACTATCAAACTAATTTTTGTTGTTGATATTTAATGTTATTTGTACAATCAATGAATTATTAATTTGAACTCGAATCAGAAAAAAAAATCTTAATTAAAAATACTGGCAAACGATATTTAAAAACTTTTAAATTTTGAAAATTTACTCAGAAATTTTGATTACATCAGCTAAGTAATTGTTGTAATTTTGAACTAAACTAGTTCATAACAAAAGCAACCCTGTATCTGCACCAAGAAATACACCTGCGAAGGTGAAACCATTTAACACAAGGATCCTATTGCTATTGAAAAGCTGCAGATGGTACCTGGCATCATCATCATTACATCAGTGGGAGAAAGATACAGAAGTAAAACGAAGGACCACGACACCACTACACCAGATAGAAAGAGAGATTTAGTCCCCGTGGCACTGTACTTCGAGAAAAATAAAACTCCATTTCTAAAATAAATAAATTATAGCGGGTTGTATAATGTTAGATTCAGATTTATTTATAAACTTTTGAGTGTGTGTCTGTTCTTTTTATTCTAATTGTCTTTGAACTATTCGATACTTGAATATCATCGCATCTTCTTCTATATTCTGCAAAACCAAAATGGGTCTTTTCTGCCAAGTCACCAACTTAAACGCGCCCATGATGAGGCTCCTTACTGATCGATCCATTATGGCAAGAAAAAGGAAGGGAACAAGGTTGGTCGCGGATTATTAATATGGGCCACCCTTACTTTATAGGTATAGGA
>SOPF01016989.1:0-16968 GCA_012979155.1 Hypericum perforatum
AAAAAAAAAAAATTGTGTGGCATAATCAAACCGTGTAATGTAGATGACGAATTTAATGTGGTATAGTGGCACTAAGTGTCACATTGACTCGCAAACATTTACATGCTAATATTTGATATCCAAATAATCATTATATCTAATTTGACTGAAATTACAAATGATAAGATCGACTAAACCAATTGGCTTAAACTAAAATATTTGAGCTTATGCCAGAGCACATATATGCATTGACAAAATTCAGAATTCAATAACTTATCTCCATAAACCAGATCAGACCATTAAAGAGCAGTGTAACTCATCTTATAAATTTTCAACTCGACAATCCCTTATTCAAACTCAATACCATTTTGCTTATTTAGAATAACATTTCATTTCGCGTACGTGGTAAATTTTGTTGTCGTACAACTTTCAACTACATCGTCAATATTGACAATTGAATCGATAATTTGTTGATATTCGGTCCAGTGTATAGCTTCCAAATTGTCCCGGATATATGTGTCCTTTTGCCCGTGAAGTATTTGTCGGTGTCTAATTTTAAGAGAGCCACCCGATTCGGGGAAAGTCTACTAACCAGAGAACAATGTTCAAAGGGTCGATTATTAGTGGATGCGGACCCATGAATTATGCCATCGCCTGTTGAATTCTAAAGAAGTGCCAAAATACATGTGTAGGCTAAAATGATCGTTTCTATTACTTTATATACATTTTTTTTCTGAACGACGTACGGTATGACAGTTTAATCAGAAATATTTTACACGAGTTAAAATTTAGCGGGTTGTATAGTCTTATGAAAAAGTTGTTTGATGATCTGGAGCATCTTACACAAAATTTTAGATACCTGACCCAGGGGTTTGTCACATTTCTAGTGGCCCTTTCTGCCTTAAATTTATGTGGTTACGAGATCTGTTTCTGTCAACATTCAGAAATATTCCAGAAGCATTTCCCTTGTCTTGCCTTGGCCATAATTAGAAATTCCTCTGCACTGGCATGTGATTGATTGTCCAACAATGAAAATAAGCAAAAGATATATTAAAGAAAAATAATTCCCCCTTTTTTTTTGCTTGTTAAACCATATTTGCCACCTTGAATTATTCAACATAGTTCAAATAATGTATTACTCCTAAAAATATTACACCCAAATGTGTTAATGACCCGTAAAATACCTAACATAAACGACAAAAAACTGAGTAATTTCAAGAACTGAACTTAACCAAAGTGATTAAACATCTCGCAACTCCTTTGAGCATAACATAATTGTATCTTCAAGTGGAGCACCATCAAATTTTAATCAATCCACAAAATAAACGTATGGAATGAAAACCTAGTAGAGGTCATCAAACCCATGTCGAATTTTCATCGTGAAATCTTCTATTAATGGGTTTGTACCTTGCTGTAAACAGGCAATAAACATAACTTTTGTAATTTCAGCAACAGCCCAATGGGCTCACATAAACCATGTAAGAAAGCTAGATGGACCCAGCCCAACAAAATCCACCTTCCAGAAACTGTCTCGCAGCGTAGCACACTCGAAAGCGCTTCGGAGCGCAAAGCACCAACGCCTCGCCACGGCCCACGTGCCCTATCCTCGCTCCTCACAAATTCCCTTAAGGCTCTGTTTGTTTTATGGCAATCAGTTTATACGGTTTTTAAAAAATCCAACTTCTTACATTGGAAATGAAAGCTTTTTGATATTTCCCTTAAAAACAATTGGTTTCTTTTTTAATTTTTTAATTATACCAGTAACAATAAAAATAATGTTCGAAAAATTCATATGACATTCAAGATAAAATATAACACAACTTGGTACTAATATATTTATATTCAATAACATAACATGTCCGAGCGGTAAAAATAAAAGTGATCCACGATGGGTATAGGTAAATTAGCCTACCCCTTTATACTTTTTTTTTTTTATTTCGCTTTAAACAAACAGAGCCTAAACTTTCTCTCCTCCTTAACAACCAAGTAAACCACATCGTGGAAACCAATAACCAGCTCAGATCTAGGGTTCGTTTCCCGAGTAAAATCTCAAAGAAAGAATTTCTACGCGACAGTTATGGCCTTAGAGTGGGTGGTGCTGGGGTACGCAGCGGCGGCGGAGGCGATAATGGTGCTGCTGCTGACGATACCGGGACTTGGCGGTCTCCGGCGAGGGCTGGTGGCGGTTACCCGTAACCTCCTCAAACCGTTCATGTCTGTGGTCCCTTTCTGTCTCTTCCTCTTGATGGACATATACTGGAAGTACGAGACGCGGCCGAGCTGCGAGGGGCCCGCGTGCACCCCTACGGACCACCTCCGCCACCAGAAGAGCATCATGAAGAGCCAGCGGAACGCGCTTCTCATCATGGCGGCTCTCGTGTTCTACTGGCTGCTCTACGCCGTCACTGGCCTCGTCGTAAAGGTCGACCAGCTCAACCAGCGGATCGAGAGGCTCAAGAGCAAGGAGTGATCGATCCCGATCCGCCTTTCTACCTAGGGTTAACCGCCGCTTTCCCTTTGCTCTTACCTCTGTCGATGTCTTTTTTCTTTGTTTGGAATTTTGAAATACTTAAATGAAGGACGAGGATTGTGTATCGATCACGTTGATGTACGGTTATTAAGTTCTATTGGACCTAAGAAGGTGAATACTCGGCTTAGTGTATTTTGCTTCTGTGGTGTGTTTTGGTTTTGAACCCGCCCAATGATCTACTGTTATAATGTTGGTCTGGTTCCTTGTTTCAGTTATGGTTTAAATATGTTTGGAGGGAGGTTAGTCGTGGCTAATCAGATCACTTTGGCTCTGAGCGATGCTGGTTCGTACCGTTGTTTCTGTTTCAGCCATGATGTTTTGATGTATGTGTATGTTCTGTTCTTTCTGTAGCTCCTTGTGGTTTATAGCGATGATGATGGAAAGACGAAGTAGGTTATGGTACCTTCTAATTAGTAGAGATGTGATGTGTTGAGGATGATTATAGTAATCAATCTGATAACTGTGGTTTGCGTGCTTTTTCCGTTGATTTGGAGGATAATCCCGTCCGTGGTTTTGTGTTTTCAGATCATTTACTTTGTTAGAGCATATAGTGAGATCCTTATGGATTGTAAGGTGGTGTCCTCGTTTCTGATTTGCTTTTGCCTGTGTGCTGGTTGCGATGGTTTTTCCAAGTTCGAAAAGCTTGAGAAAATCACGACAAACATAACGCCGAGCAAATTGAATTGTCTGCTGCATGGGGCAGTGGTACAGAGATTGCTTTGCCCTCTCTGTAACATGCTCTATGCGGCTGATTGGCAATTCCTCCTTATTGCAATGCCTGGTACTATAGTGCTGTCACCTTGGTGGTTTAATTGACATGAGGTGTGGTATCAATTTCAGCATTGCTGTTATTTGTTATAGTTGGTAGATTAGAAGAACCATTTTATGTCCAATGGATTTAGCTCTTTTCTGTTTGGCAGTTTTAACTCCATTCAGTTGAATTGTCTCTTGGAAGTGGCTTCTTTTTTGTTATGGATCAAGTTGGAATTGTGCGGTCCGCCCCCTCTTGCTGCGTTGTGTGTCTTAAGTCGGATTGCAAGAGTTATCTTTGTACTTCTCTTCTCACTCGCAGTCGATCTGAAACGAGTGCCCCAATACCTGCTAGTTGTTCAGCAGGGTCGGTACCTTTGCGTTGTTCGTCAGTTGACGAGCGATGAAGGAAGCTCATTTGGGAGATTGATTTGATATATAAGCCAGGCTTTAACTCTTGCTGGTCTTAATTTGCACATGTTATGTTTCCGATATTCACCTTTACATGAACTGGATAAGCCAGTGAGAAGACCATGGTCCGAGAAGTTTTCGACGGTCACACTAGCATGAGTAACCAACCAAACCAGCATGTTATACCAGGTTCAACAGGCCTGGCAGCTGTAAGCATCGGTGAAGGACCGAAGTTTGTTGTTGATAAGTTTTGCAACTTTTGAATCCATTGGTAGAGTCGTAGCTGCTTCGCTTGAGAACAGCCAGAGATTGGGAAAGGGGGGCGATCATTGTTCCTCGACTAGTGACGGACCTTGATTCCATCGTCTGATTCTGGTTGTGGCGATACTTTCAAACGACGAATCGACCGACCCATCAAAACGTTGTCTGAGATGCTGTGGCCCCAATTATTTTACTGCGGTAATATCTGCTACAAAGTGTTAGCAAGGGAAATAACGGAGAAAAATATAATGTTTCTCCCACTTTCTTAATGTCACCTAATGTGACCTTCTATAATATTTGGACAAGTATTACTGCTTGTCATCATACTCAATTTCTTATTTTCTTTCACCCTATTTCCATACAATTGGAGAGCTATATGCCGAGAGGTCTATCGATAACAAGATTACCATTAGAGGAAGTGAAAAGACAAGACTTCGTGAAAAAAAACACAGTATAAATATTCATACTGTGTTTATAAAAAGGAAAAAACCCCAAATGTTCCAGGGTCTGTTTGTTATAGTTGATTAATTTTAGCTGATATTTATTAGCTGATCAGGTGTCGGTTGATAGTACTCAACTGATAGCTGATATTCGATTTCTAAAAAGTGTTTGGCTAATTATAATTGATTATTATTGTTGAATTGTAAAATTATTTATAAGGGCATTAGATTAAAATTTTATTTTTTTAATATATTATTCATAAAATTAACTCTTATTTTGTATTAATGCATTTGTTACTGAAAAAAAATTTGAAATGACAAACTCAAACTTTTATTCAAGAGTTTGTATCTTTTTATATGTAAGTATTATAATAACAAAGTGATAAAAACTTTTCATATAACAAAAAATTATCTCACTAAAACTTATCATAACTTATCAATAACAACAAGTTTAATATTAATTAAAAACAAATAAAAAAATAATTAATAGACAAAATAATTTCTTATTATGAAAATAGAGAAAATAATTAACTTCACAAAATTTAAATAATACTAAAAATGAAATATAGAGAAAGTAATTAAGTTCACAAATTTTAAATAATACTAAAAGAAAAAATAAGGATATGTTAGTAATTTAATTGTGTAAAAGCTATTGATTAACTTCATCACCCACAAAACTTAGCTGATAAGTTTTTGGCTTTTGTTTTTTATTAGTTGCTATATTTTTCTTTCACCAACTACTCCTTAATCAACTATTGAAAATCCATCCAACTACTGATGTTTAACGGCTAAACCAACATCCACTTTTATCATTTTAATTAGATCATTCTGCCGAGAACAAGGGATGAAGGGAAACAAATAACAACCTTCTCCTTCCCGACAGAAACACATAAATACAGAAGTCAACCCCCCAAATAATCTCAACAAGTTTCTTACGGGCGGCATAAACAATTTCGAAGAAGACCAATTTGTAATAACCCTCGCGAAATCAATTTCCGTAGAAACTATACCACAAGAACAGGAAACAACAGGTGGGAGAAGAAAATGGATGATGTCAAGGACAAGTTCAAAGGGTTCATGAAGAAAGTGTCTTCTTCTTCCTCCTCCTCGGGCAAGTTCAAAGGCCAAGGTCGCGTCTTGGGAGGTGGGTCGTCCTCTTCGGTACCTGCTTCTAACCCGGTCCACGCCCGACCTGTGAACCCGCCGGGGCCGACCCGGGGTCAGACCCAGATCCGGGCCGAGTCCAAGCCGGAGCCTTTGGTCCGAAAGGAGCCGCCTTTGGGGGAGGGTCCGGCCCCGAGCCATCCGGCTAGAGATGGGTTCGACCCGTTTGACTCGATGATCACATCTGGTAAAAGATCTAAGAACGGGTTCTCGTTGAATGTCTTTGAGTGTCCCATTTGTGGGGAGGCTTTTAGGAGTGAGGATGAGGTCTCTTTACATGTGGATCACTGTGTTAATGGTGCCAGTAGTGAGACTTTAGGTGGTGGTGGTGGGAATGATGGAGGTGAAGTGGATGGGGATGAGAGTGAGTTGGAGGGTCGGGTAGGCGTGTACATGTCCGGGAACCCGAAAGAGGGATCGGTAGAGGTGGTTCTCAAGTTGTTTGGGAATGTGGCCAAGGAGCCCGGGAATGCCAAGTTCAGGAGGGTTAGGATGGGGAATCCGAAGATTCGGGATGCTGTTACTGATGCTCCAGGTGGGGTTGAGTTGTTGGAGGCTGTGGGGTTCGGACTCAAGGAGGAGGGTGGAGAGATGTGGGCTGTGATGGAGGATGCTCCTGATGAGGGAAAGATTGGAGTGATTCATGAGGTGACGAGGTTGTTGGAGCGTAAGAAGGTGGAGAAGGAGGTTAAGACCGAGGAGGTTAAACCCTCTGTTGCTGCAGCTCCAGTAGAGGTGGAGGAGGCTGCGCTGCAGAAGATCGACAGGCAGGTATGTTGGTTTCGTCCGTGTTGCAGGTGGCTTATGTTTGCATTTTCTTAAATCCAATCGTGCTGTACTTTTTCTTTTGAGCATAGTACGAAACAGAGATTCTGATTTTCCCATTGTCTCTGAATGAATCACGACAAACTCTCATCGTGGCAAAAGCTAATGGAGTGCATTTCTGTGTAGACATCTTAGTTAGTTTATAATCTGCTATCTTCTTAGTTCCCTGGTGCTAGCAATCTGGAACTCTGTATATAATTGTCATGTTTGTGTCCTCTCAGTGAGAGTTTTCTAGCAATTGTTTGATAATCCGAATGTGATGTAAAAATACGCCAAGTTTGGTATTTTTCGATTAAATCTGGTGGTATCTTTTTCTTTGCTGCGATTATGACCATTCATGTGATTCAATCAGACTAGGGTCTTCTTTTCTGTTCCTGAGAGCGTAGCAGCAAGAATCGAGCTTCCAGACACATTTTACAAGCTGTCACTTGAAGAGGTCAAAAGAGAAGCTGATAGTCGGAAGAAGAAGATGGCAGATTCTCAGCTTTTGATACCCAAGTCTTACAAGGAAAAGCAAGCAAAAGCTGCAAGGAAGAGATATCTGAGAACTATCCTCCGCATCCAGTTTCCCGATGGTGTTGTGCTTCAAGGAGAGTTTGCCCCTTGGGAACCAACTACTACACTCTACGAGGTTTGATCTCAAGCCTTTTGTTATAATGATCTTAGTAAGTGATTAATGATCATCCATGTTCATTATGTACATTTTACCGTTCAGTTGTTTATCACAGCTTGCCCTTCCTACAACACTTCACTATTAACTCTTTTATTCGGTTTATGACGAAAATAAAACATCTTCAATTGCTTAAGCTGATGATTAACTTCTTTTCTCTTTGTCAGTTTGTGAGCAGCGCCCTCAAAGACCCAAGTTTGGAGTTTGAATTGTTAGATCCAGTATTAGTTAAACGCCGGGTAATCCCTCATTTTGCTGCATCAGGGAAGAAACCCCCTACGTTGGATGACGAAGGTTTGGTGCCTTCTGCACTCATCAAGTTCAGACCTGTCGAATCCGACTCGTCCGTCTTCACTGGGCTATGCAACGAACTCCTCGAGATTAGTGAACCGCTCTCTTAACACCAGATAATCGTCAACTCGTCCGCCCGAACATGTTGCAAATATACTTCTTCCCCATTTTCCTTTCATTGTTTCATGTAAGTCTAAGCTTACAATTGCCGAGAAAAGCCACATGTTGGTTGGCCTTACACCAACTAATGGATTGGATGCTTACGCGATGTAGAAACTTATTTTTATTTCTTTTCTTAATTTCTCCAATAACAAACGTACACACACAAACATAGTTATATATGCTAACCCTTATAAGTTTTTTTTTTGGACTGCATCTTAACATCTAAGAAAGGGTGTAGTGTAATTATGCTTTCTTCTTGGCTGAATTTCTTTCCTTGGCCATCTTCTCGAAGAGGGTCCCATCATAAACACCTCTAACCGTGTCCTTGTGGAGCAATCCGTTCTTGTCCTTGCACAAATAGTATAAGATTCTCCATTCTATAAAGCTTGCAAACCTGTAAATATTTGTTTTTTTTACCAACTTTGGTTAATTAGATTCGAAGAAAGATTAATAAAGAAACGCAAATCAATTCACTTACCATCCCGCAAAGTCTTTGGGCTGTCTGTTGGACTTGAGCATGGCATACAACTCATCAGATGTCAGAGCATTTCTATGTTTTTTCGCATGCTCTGCGAATATTTTTTCAAACTTTTCCGGAACAAATCTGCAGTTTGATCAAAACCCAGTTATGTATAATTACTGTACCCATATATGTTCGTCTACGGTTAACTTACATATACGATAGTATATATTTTCCTAATATAAGCTGATATATTCACATTTACGATATTTTTCGACTTGATAATTGTCACACTATCACAAACTCGATAGTCATGGGTGAATAATATTCAATTATAGATTAGTAATTTAATTTATGGAACAATTTTAAATTATTTGTTTTCTAGTGGGATACGTGTATATATATCTATGTACATACCTTCCTTGGGTGTCATATACCCCGGAATCGCTGCCGTGTTTGGCGTTCTGAATGTTCTTAATCTCTATGGGGAATAACAGAGAAGGAAATTTCCCCTGAAATTTTTAATTATATTCCAAATAAATGAGGAAAAAAAGATATCAGATATGGCATGCAAAAGGACCAAAGTAATTTAATATGGGGTTCCCAGGTTTATTCTAGGTAAAAAAAAAACCAAATAAAAGTTCGAGGTTTATCTTCCCAATTATGTATTTGGTGGTGTCCTATCTACACCAACTCACAATAGGCGATGGAAAATCCTTTACCACAACTTTTAGCTGCAAAAGGTCACTTAGTGTGCTGGCTCATGAGGCTATTGGGAGAGGGAATTTGAATTACTTTGGTAGCACAAGACATCAAATTCTAACAATGTCATAAAATCAGATACCACTATACTGAATAGTTCATATTTGAGCCACAAATAATTATACAAAGATTTCTAGTAAGTTGTAATTCATAAAACTCGTATTAAGATCTTATAGCTTAGATTAGAACAATCTCTACCAATGATTCAGACACAGAAGAGTCCCTTGGAAAAAAAGTGAACACTTCTCAAAATGAACCATTCAAAGGAATAGGGGAAGAGAAGAAGAGATACCGGGCGAGTTTTCTGACTGAGACCTATATTGATGAACAAACCAGCGACGGCGGATAGAAAAATTCCGCTTCCTATTGCTCGAAATCCTGTCAAATTTTCAAGTCCATTTATGTTCAATATCACATTTTTAATTGTCAGTTTATTCTACTAAAACGTTTGATTAGTCAATTTAATTAATATCTGAATACATACTCCTAATTAATTTTAGGGCATCTCTATAGAATACAACCGAACATGCATACCTCGGTAGGTCTCCCATGGATAAACTACACCGTCTTGATTCTCATCGAAGAAGAAGACGTGCCTCTGAAGAAAGTTGGTCTCGTCCGGAACGAATTTCCCTGTAACATCAAATTAAAAAGACAAATGAATTTCTGGATGCACAAAATATAACACTGTACTAGAAACTAGAAACTTACCAGATGAACCCATTATTGTATGAATATATAAATGGCGACAAGTTTATAAAATTTTATAGAGGCTGTGAGGAAAAGTGGGAAGAAGGGGTTATGGATTAGTTTAAGAAAGAGAAAATATAGATGGAAACGAAGGGGGAGGAATGCAATGTGTATATATAAGAGAAAGGTATAGAATATGTGTGTGGTTAAGGGAATATGGAGGTTTGTTCCGCAACGAAACTGATTTTATGTAATACGTGACCATTGCCATCCAACTAGGAGTCGAACGTAACGTTATTTTCCATTCATAAATTTTAAAATTCAACATTTTTCTCGGATATATTTGTTGTTCATACATTCAATAAGATGGTTGTTGCTTCTAGGAAGGATCATACGTGATGACAAAATATTTTATTTCTAAATTTTAATGCAGTTGTGTTCTCAGTCCATCCATGTCTGAATTTTTTTTGGGTGTAATCGTCCATGTCAGAATTGTGTATAGTAAGTAGGTCACCGGAAGAAAAATTAGCCGACAAAGTTGGATTCTGTTTGAAGTGTGAGCACACGCGAAACATAGGAAGGGGCAGAAGCTTGGTTTTGCTTTGAAGGAACATAATAGAAAAGCCAAGTATGCATTACACACAAGGCACGCATACTTTTGTTGGCCCGGTATTCGTGAATTAACTTAACAAAAAGCAAAAAACTATAGTATAAAAAAAATTTGGAGGGAGAAGAAACTATTAATTTTTTTTATAAATGGAGATAACGAATTAGTAGAGTTTTCCCTATTTGAATAAATCATTTACTAAAAAATAAAACTAGTTATAGTTGAAATGTTGTTAAGATACGAGATTTTGTAATTCAACGTTTCGAGTTTTAAAAAAGTTGTTCGGATCGGCCGATTCAACGGGTTGAATAATAGAAACAGGGAGGGTATTTTTGTTTAATCAATCATTAATTATGTATCTGTCCCTTTTGTCATCAATGTCGCAACGTTATAGAAGTTGTGAAGTGTTAATTTCATCAACCTCAGGGATAGACCTCAGACTGCCAATTATACGTATTTGGAAGTTATCCCACGTTTTGTCTTTAAGGGAAAATGTGAAACACTTGCACGTCTTGGATCTCTCATCTTCCAATAATAGTCCGACGCACCACATTGAATGTTCATAATGAGTATGATAAATAAGTTGAACAAACTCTTTGCAGATCATTTCAACGCGTCGTCTCAGACAAAAACAATAATAACGAATCACAATCCACTTGTTTCACACAGGTAGAAACTTAGGCATTTATATAATGGAGGATAGAATGCGTCAGCCATGTAACAACCTCAGTGTAAGTGCCTACACACAACTCTATTTCTACAAGATCTAATGAGCTTTTGGCTTCACTTCAAGGTTAAACGAGATGGGTTCTTCTTCTAGAAGAGTTATTTGACTTTACCAATTCACTCAACAGTTAAAAAGCTATGGCATTGTCCAACATCGTTAAAAGAGAAGTTCAGTCTTTACTAACATAACACTCCTTTTACAAGACCACAAGTACAAGTTCATAGATTGGAGTGGTACCACGCCTCTGGCCTTGGGCCTAGAATCATGCAGCAAGCAGTCCAGGATGTCTTCGGCTAGAAGGTGGAGCTCTCATAGTCATCGGGACTAGCATTGAAACGACAAATCATGTTGTTTGCAGATGATCCGGGAGTCTTGAATGACACTCGCAATGGAACAAACGTCATATTTTCTTAATACGAAGAGACTTGTGTCTCATGAGTTCTATATACAGGGTATCTTCATCCGCATCATCATCTAGAGAATGGAGCATCTTAGCACTATCCCCTTCTGATCAATCCTTGCTTCTTCATTTCCTGCAGATGGTATACTCAGAATATCCCTCGTAAAGTCTAATATAGCATAACGCCACAAATAGGAAAGAAGAAGAAGCAAAACCACCAGGAGGGATCCGTGATGCACTATTGGAGAATCTAGTTTATTGTGCATTGCACAACGGGATTGCGTTTCACCATAAAAAAAATTCATATAAATGCGAGGAATACCCTAGTTTGTGGCTTACTTTGACTGGCCAGAAAAATATCCTTGCCGAAGGCACCGGGCTTGTTCCTTTGCCGAACTTAATATACATTGTGTTATGGAGCCTAAATTAAATGCGAACGTGTTGCTTTCAATGGTAAATGCCAACTCTCTTTACCCACAAGTAGGGGAAAATAGAATTATAACAAGGTGCTCCATGGTCGTGTCAGGTTTAGCTTAGTGTTTAGAGAGTCAGTAGTTAATAAATAGACCAGACAAACATAACCAGGAAACAGTTGACACACCTTCAGAGGGCTGAGCAAGCTTCCGATTTTGGGGGGACATCATTTCTTTCTTCAGTTGAGTCAGTATGTCTTCCATTGTACTCTCCCTCTGCCAATTGGCTAGCATGGGAAATAGACTAGGTTCAACCTGCAAACAATATGGTTATAGATAAGCAATTCTCTATATGTATAACAAAATAGCATGGAGCAAGAATTCACCTACCACTCCATTTTCCAGATTGACGCAGGTCATATTTATCTGGGTCTGAAATCTCACACTCGGAGGAGTATCTGGGTAATCCTTCCCACAAAATAATTTCAACTGGTATATACGCCCGTCATGAACAGTCTGGAAAACAAGAGAAACCAAGCAGTTATTGCTTTTCAATAGAGCATGCTATTGAAAAGTATAAATTCACATATTTTTGCTCATTACAAATGCTTTAGGTGACAAGGGTCTGGATATCACGACACCTAATAACACGATATATGGCATGCAAACAAAACTCTGAATTACAGTTTAGCTAACTTATCCACCCAGTCTTCCCCCTCCAAGACCTAGGCTAAAATTTTATGTTCCCTCGGGAACATTCCCATTTTTTTCTGATCCTTGGAAAGATAAGAGTCAATACATGAACTTCAAGATCCATACAACTATCCAGTAAAGAAAAGCCCTAAATTATTCCAAATTATTATTGTGGGATAAATGTTTCATGTGTATAAAATGCAAAGTACGATCAGGAAAAGGATCCAAATAATAAGATGAAGGGGGAAGTGCTAAAAGAAGTACATTTGGCGGACCAATTATAGTTCCAGTCCACGATTGCATATAAGTATCATCAGCATCATCCATTCCATAGCTAACAGTTCCGTCGCCAATTCCCTTTTCCCCTCTCTCAAGCTCTTCCAATAATCTAAAGCTTCGAGGAACTGCAAGCATGAGAATCATCAGCTACATATCATTACACAGTCAAGTAGGATTGTAGGACAAAATGCAGTATCCAGAAAACTCTGCAGTAACGTGACCACGTTATCAGAAAAATGTATGATCAAATTATCAACGACCACCACAAGAAGAAAATTGAGGCATTGTTCTATGTAGATACTATAAGTCATTGCAAATATTAGTTATGCCCTCATAATCTACCGTTCTCTTCAAACCAAACAGGCTGCAGTCGGACTTCTCCCGAACAGGAAGGACAACAGCAGCAGCTGAAAAAAGAGAGTAGTTGCTTGCAACTACACTCAGCAAAGGCTCACCCACATATCTGTGTTGACAACTCCCCACCAGAAAGCACACCAGCCGCCAAGTAATCAACTATCACACAACAATTTCAAACAATTTGACGGCTTGAACACCTCTCAAGTCCCAAGACACCCATACAAGTAAAGCACCAAAACAACAATCCAGCAAGAACAAGCACAGACATCACCGGGTTCCGAATCCATTCAATTAAATCGAGGCCGTAATCACAAAACAGCAGCCAGCCCAATTGCACCCTACAGCTACAAATGCTCCTAGACTATCAAGACTCCAACTTTCATCTCAAAGTTGGGAACTTCCTTTCTCCCAAGTAACTCCCAACTATAAACTTCCCAACTTTTCCCCTCTTCAGCTCAAACCCTAACTCCCCCAAATACCAAACACCTCATTGAACCCCACCTAACCAGCACAGCAAAAATCCAGGCAAAAAGAAGATAATTGAAAAACTATTGATAATTAAAAAAAGGGGTTTTTAAGAATGGGAGCTTACCAACCACAGTTGATCCTTCGGATCCCATTTTGCTGGGTTATGGGGGATTTTCTGATGCTGTGGCTCTAGTTATGTTAGGGTGTGTGCTTGCTTGGCTCGTTATTTTCCCATGTGCAAGATAGGACCCACTTCCAGTAATTTTGTAGACCCTTTTTCGGATTTTAATTCCTTCATTTTTCTTAACTTTTTGTGATATTTTGTTCCGCAAATTATTCTCTAGTCTTAGGTCTTGCGAATTCTTTTATCGGATCCTTTCTTTTTCGTAAATGATTTAGTCATTCCTATATTTGTAAAAAATATTGGTCTCGGATCTTAGTTAATTTTAAGAACCATTTTTTTCATTTTTTGACATTTGAAATAATTATTTTACCCTTTCACAAAAGACAAAAATAATGACTCTTTTGTCTTTTTTTAAAAGGTAAAAAAAGTTATTTCACATGTCAAAAAAAATAAAAAAAAAAGAGTTTGATTTGGTCGATGGAGGCCCCGACAAATGTTTTCTCATAAAATAGAGATGAATTACTCATTTATGAGAAATGAATAATCTGATATAAGAATTATGTTAACTCCAAAAATTAAAGAGTAATTTGCCTTATTTTGTTTGTTTTCACTTTCCTCCCAAAATATAAGTGAATAAATAATTATTCGCTTTTTTCGGTTTTTTAAAGAGGGAAAGAATTTATGAGATACGACCATCTCGTTAGGAATGACAGAAATGCTCATACCTTGCGGGTCGGACCATACCCTTATCCTGTGTGCCGAGGGTCTGTTGACTTTGACTGGGTCTAATGTAAGGCATAGGTATGAGTCTACAATTTTTTTTGGGTGGATAAGGTGGGTGTAATCACCCTTTCATTCATTAGAAATGCTAGTACATGAGGCGTTAACCTCTAGTAACAGATCCTCGCGTAAGAGGGAAAAACAACAATCCGGTGGGTTAGGAAGATCCACATACCCTTCTGGTTCCTCGAGAATCTAGGAAGCTAGTTTGTCAGCAACCCTATTACATTCTCGGTTACAAAAGATAATCTCGAATCCATCGAATCGATAAATTGGGTCTACATTTGAAGGTAGGGTCTAGGATAGGTATGAATCCTATGAATTTTTACCCTACCCTTATCCATTTACCCTAATTTAAACACTACCCTAATTAGACCCTAACTAGACCCTCATGAGACCCTAATTATACTTATTATTATTTTTTTCTTATAAATTATAATATATTTGTTAAATATTTTAAAATATGCTACGTAAAATTAACTTTTTAATTTTTTTTTATTGATATACTAAATATTTCATGATAAATCTTCATATATTTATTATGATTCAGTTAAATTATATATATATAATTAAAATTTTGTGTTAAAAAATTCTTGCATTTAATTCAAGAGTCGGATCTTATAAGACCTTTTAGACCTTACGGACCCTGAGAGTAAGAGTATGAATCTATATTGAAAATTCTTAAGGGTCGAGAATAGGGTATGAATCCGACTTTTCAAACTAGGGTATGGGTAAGATACTACGAATAAGCTACCCATCGTCATCCCTACATCTCGTTAAATTATAATATTTTTTGTCAGTGATGATCTTCCCGCTGGATTGTACTTTACTAATATAGTATTATATTATCAACAGTTATTTAGATTCATTATTCAAAAAATTATTTTAGTTTAATCAGACTTCGAATTCAATTTTTTTAGAAAATAACAATATTGAATATTTATTGTATTATATTTGTAATTGTTATCAAATACTCACCTCAGCGAAGACTATAAATAAGATATTAAAAATCTCTGCTTCCACCCTCCACCGGCAATCTCAGCGCTGGTCCGGTCACCGTGGCCGGAGGTGCCCCATGAGGAGCTCTGGAGGCGGAGGAGACAAACAGCGACGTGTGGTGCTGGGTAAGACAGATGCCATGTTAGAGAGATCCTTGTTCTTTACTGGGTTATACGAGACGTGCAAGCCTTCAAGTCTTCTGGATGATAACAGCAAATAAGAATTAGTCCATTTTATCAAAACTAATTATGATTTATTTGATTTATTATGAATTACAAATAAGGTAAAAATTTGAAATATTCACTTCACTTGACCAACGAAATTAATTTTGGTGGTCAAAATTTTAAAGCATGATCTCTCAAACTCGACAAGTAAGAGAGCCTCCACAAATATCTCTTTTATTAGGTGAACAAATATATATTGCTTTTTGGACATTAAGATTTAATGCCCAAACACGAGTGGACGATACGCATCCTCGTGTCCAGCTTCCTGGATTTGTCAACACACACGTCACATATGTTGGAAATATGCACTAGACACTTTCAAGTTTCACCGACCCTCCTTTTCAAACACGAAAATAAGACTTCCATCAAAACTTCTTTTCCAATCTATTTCATCAATCAATAAAATTAGTATTTTGATTAAAATAAGATGTTCCAATATCATTACATTTCTAAGATCATATTCGACCAAATATTTATTAATCATCACAACAATAACATTAGACATTATAAAAAGAATTAATTGGTACCAACGAGCTGTTGGTACAGTAGTGTTAAGTATTGTACTTGGTAGGACAAACCAATGTTCGATCCTCCACAACAACATTGAGAGAAGAATAAAATCTTAACCCCGAAACCCTCTTCGAACTGGATTAGTCGGCCGAGTGAACCGTATATCATATCAGGGTACACAACAAAAAAAAATTAATTGGTTACATTACAATGTGCACTCCCATGTCAATATGACAATATATTTGTGTTCCGAGACTCGAAATATCCAAAAAAAACTTATACCCCCTATAAATGAGTTCATTAACTTGAGACAACAGGATTTAAGTTTTGTATGTGTTCCATCTAATCTGTTCGTTCTCATCGTCTTTCTTACAAAGTACCGACATGCGTTCTTTGACCAGTGCGACAACATTCCCAACCCATCCTCCTCCTTTCCTCTGTAATAATAAAAGCACCTCCACACTAAGAAGAACCTCCTCAACCGCCGGTCTCAAATTCCCCTTAAGAGTTCAATCAACCAGCTCGCCCATGGCCGCCACCGACTCCGACGAGCGGTTGGCGGAAATCCACAAGTTCGAGTCGACCAAGAGAGGAGTGAAAGGCCTGGTCGACGAGGGGATCACCTCCCTTCCGCCCATTTTCGTCCACCCGCCTGGCTTCCTCGCCGACACGGGACCGGGTCTCCCGGACAGCGGCATCCCTACGGTGGACCTGTCCGGCGGGTCCAGGGAGGAGATCGCTGCGGAGGTGGCGCGGGCGTGCCGGGAGGTGGGGTTCTTCCAGGTGGTGAACCACGGGGTGCCCTTGGAGGTGTTGGAGAGGACGGTCGGAGCGGTGAAGGGTTTCCATGAGATGGACGCCGAGGAGAAGGCACGCTTCTACGGGAGGGAGATGGGCACCGGCGTTTCTTTTATCTCCAACGTCGATTTGTTCCGTTCTAAAGCCGCCAGCTGGAGGTATTATTCACTTTTGCATGTTAAATAAGTTATGAC
>SOPF01016992.1:0-37376 GCA_012979155.1 Hypericum perforatum
AAACATGTGGCCATTTTGGGCTTTGGGCCATGTGAAAATCAAACCATAATCAAAATATGGGTGTAATTTAACATAATTATGAGTTCATAATTAAACCAACAGGTACGATCGTATTTATTGAACCATAATCCCACGAAGTACAGGAAACAGAGGAAGAAAGGACCCTCCCTCCCACAGGCCAAATCACATGTCTTAATTTTTCGGGTTTAGGTTGCTGGTCCTCGTTACTGTGAGGGTGCAAAGATTACGAAATGCCAACTACTTTATGCCACTTGTAGTAAAATGCAACATGCATGTGTGCAATGATAAGGTTGGTGTGCACAATCATTTTGTTTCCTTGTTTTCTTGCCTTTATTTTATATTGTATGTATGGTAAAGGGTAGGGCAGAAATTGGCTAAAAAACATTTCTCATTAATTTTCTTTTGGAAAATTTATTTGTCATTGAATGAATCGTGAATAAGTTTTATTTATATCAAATACTCACTAATCAAACAAATTTAGAATCAAGTCAAGATAAATTGCATATTTAATAAATAATACTCGAGCAATTTACCTTTTGATGCCTCCAGATTGTCAAAAGCTACCGAGTAAATGGGAAAGCCATTTAATTTTTAGAGTTGGGCAAGTCTAGCATTCATCTAATAAGTCTAGACGACGGCGAGTATGGACAATGGAATCCTATGGGCATTTAGCACCATGACGTAACGACGAGTCCGGTAGAAGATTTTGATATAAAATGGACAAATTTTCACTAACCCAGGCCTTTTTTTACACTAAATATAGTCAATGCCATAACAAATCGACGAGTCATGTCCAATTTATAGAAACAAATGTATCCTACAGGATCAAAAGGCAACCGTTGTTCATTACTATTTTGCATGTCAACGTTACCGAAACATTCTGCCGTTATCATTGAAGATTGATTGAGTTACATCCCCAAATGTTAAATTTGTCTAAATTATTGCTTTCATCTTGAAGCCGTAAATGTTTCCCCTACCAACATAGCATAGTCTTTTGT
Source organism: Hypericum perforatum (assembly GCA_012979155.1). NCBI lineage: Eukaryota > Viridiplantae > Streptophyta > Magnoliopsida > Malpighiales > Hypericaceae > Hypericum > Hypericum perforatum. The sequence goes on from SOPF01016992.1 coordinate 1,020, forward strand.
TAAAATTATTGCCAACTAGGAGGCCATGGCTAAATTAGAGAGAGAGTGAGAGCGCGCGATTGCTGAAACAGATACCTTTCATAAGACCATCCGCATTCGCGTCCCTGCTACAGTGTCACGCCCTGGGCGCCAAGTCAGCCGCGCCCCTGCTCTCAGTTTTTAGCTCACAGTGGTGCCCTCGTTCCAGTGCCACGCCCTGGGCGCCACGTCAGTTTTTTTGTCAGCTCACTTTTTTAAAAATTCAGCTAACTGTATTAAACTCGTATATTTTTTTGTGTAACTTCGAAAAGACTAAATTAAATTTTGATAAGCTCATTTTTGCGAAATGAAAATTGTATAAAGTTGGAAATATATTACACGAGAACTTAGAAAAAAAATTACATTTTAAAAAATGCAAATTGCATCATTCTTACAATAATCCCAAACTAATTAGTAAGTTTAACCTTCTCCTGTTTGCCATCATTTGAGAGATCCTCGAAAGATTCAACGACAAGTGCGTACGCTTTCTTGGCTACACCAAAGTTGTTGTTCTCAGGGGGGACGAACTTTCCAACACGGCAAAATGCATGGGCAAAAGTGTTCGGCCTGGTGAAGTTGGGGAGCCCGAGTATTTCGTACTAGTTGGGCTCCGTATCCTACTTTTCTGCAACAAAGAGGAAGCGAAATGCGACATGAAAGCTTTGGAAGGTCTCATTGTAAGGATCCAAGCCATGCCAAAATAGTCATGTTGTAGGCTTCATTGACCTTCCCAGCTCGGAAATGTTCATCGGCCATCTCCAACATTGACTCGGCCATGCTAATTAGAAAGAATTTGTAAGAGGAGAGTTGTTGGTTTGAAAATAATGAAGTAGGTTGTATCTATTTATAGACTTTTCAAATAAATTTGGACCACCAATTTTTTTTAAATGAATTTGGACCACACACATTTTTTTTATCTGAAAAGTCTTGTTTTTTGGATTCAAAAAATATATAAAATTATCAAAAAAATTTAAAATTTTTTTAATTAGACAGAAAAGTCGGAAATGGTAAAAATAATTTTTAAAAATTTTTCTGATTTTTTTAAAAAAAGCTAACTGTGTGATTAATTATTTGACTTCATGTCTCTATTGATAACATCCTTTATAATGAATTTCACTACTAGCTACTTAATTATAATTAAATAAATAAAATGGCAAAAAGGTTAACATAAATTATGAGAATCTCATAAGATGAATATGACAATCCAAAATGACATACGTATATCATTATATTATGGTAATTCTATTTTGTTAGTTGTTGTGTATCTATTTATTTAACATGATTCCATATTTTTTTATGATTATTCATCATTTAGTTAACGTATTTTCGTTGAGAAAAGAATGAAACTATATAAATGTGTCAGGACATATAAATCACGGCGTGATGTATGAAATCCACTGTGACATGCGTCTGACGATTAAAACATATAAAGAATCAATAATACACGAAGTTAGCACAATAATATATTTATATGAGCATATCCAATTAAAAGAAATTTATATAGTTTGTACAACAATTGATACAATCATAAAAATCAACTACAAATTTATAGAACTTTCTCGTTGGACCAAAGAATACGGCTTCAGTAAGTACATACCAAATCAAAAAGTTCCCTAGGGTTAGGGCTATCTCTCGTTCTCGTACGAGCTGGCCCCTAGGGTTTCTAGGTTTTCATACTTTTCCATTATTATTCCATCAATTTCCACCACAATCCACCAAAACTCTTACATTTTTTTTCGTCAAATCCATTAAAACACGTTCCTAGGAAGAAAACCCAGAAGCGTCTTAGTTCCTAGTGGCCTCTTGAGAGTCTAGGTTTAGGTAAGGGACTTTTACGGGTAGGGGAATCAAGTTGAGTCGGGAGGGTAGAGTCCAACATTAGGGTGGGTTCGATATGGAGGAGGGAGATGGAGGGAGAGAGGGGATGGGAAGGGCAAGGGTACGCTGCCAGATATGAGCGTCGGGGGCGAATCATCGAGGACGAAAGCTTACGATAATGCGGATGAGGAAGAAATTATCGATCTCATGTGTGGCTTGTCGATCCCGGAAGCAGAGGTTGAATCAGCGTGTTTGGTCGGCTGTGTGTGGATGAACAAATCATTTAACTCTAAAGCCTTCTTAACGATCATGACGAATTTGTGGAAGCCGAAGTTTGGTCTCGAAGCATCGAAAATAGGTTCGAATCGTTTCCTATTCCGGTTTAAAAGCAAGAAAGACATGAAGAGGGTTATTCTGGACCAACCCTGGCATTTCGATAGGCAAGTGGTTATACTGGAGGAGATTACAGGAGATGTCCATGGAGAAACGCTGTAGACATGTTGCTACATTTGTGGAAAACTGGGACATATCAAAAGGGATTGTGAAATGGCAGCAAATGAGGATACCTTTTCGGATCCATGGAGAAAGTATGGGACATGGATGAGAGCATCTCCCTTTAAGCCACGACAGATCATAAAAGAAAGCTGGTTACTAAATCAGAATTTGAGATCGAGGAGACAACTGAATGATACCAACTGGAGGTCCCACTTCGGGGTTACCGAAGGACAGCAAGGGGAAGTGTGGGCATCTAGCAAATATAACATCATTAGTTTCCCCCTCGACACCAACCCAACTAATATACAATATTGGTTTATTGTTTTTTAGTTTACTGATATACTAATTTACCAGTTTATTGGTTTATTGATTTATTGGTTTACTAATTCTGGTTTACTGGTTTTCTGATTTACTGATTTATTGGTTTACTGTTTTTTAGTTTACTTGTATACTAATTTACCAGTTTATTGGTTTATTGATTTATTGATTTATCGGTTTATTGATGTACTGATTTAACGGTTTATTAGTTTATTGTTATATATTGTTTTTGACTTCTGATATTAATTCAATTAGGTAGGTTTTTAAAGATATTAGAGAGAGAGAAAATAATTAATTAATGGGAAAGAGAATTAATTCAAATTAGTTAGGTACTTGCAGAGATTGGAGAGAGAAAGAAAATAATTAATTAGTGGGAGAGAGAATTAATTCAAATTACGTGAGTGATTTGGAGAGAGAAAAAAATAAGAGAGATTTTACCAAATTACCCTTATTTAATGATTTCATTTCTTTAGTCCCCATATGGGGATAAAATCCTTGTCCCCACCAAATCCACTCCCAAATTAAGGACTCCGGGCGTCATAGCCACATTGACATTCGATGTGTTAGCATGCGTTCCGTACTCCCACCTACATAGTATGGCCTCATTAGTCAACGTATATTTTTTTATTATTTAAAATTATTTTTCAGGAATTTTTTAAATGTTTTTAAAAATTTTGTTTTACTTTGCATTTTTCTATTCGAATGAAATTTTTTTATGTTAATAATTTTATAAATTATTTTGTATCCAATAATCTAATTGTTGTGATTTAGAAAATTTTTTAATTCATACACTATTTCGCGATAGAGAATCTCATATCGCTCTAAGAAAAAACTAGATTGAGCATATATGAAAAAAATTTGATAGTCGTAGTTAATCATAGAATTTATAATATTTTTCATTTTGTAATTAATATGTAATTTTTAATTATTTATTAATATTTTTATATTTTGTAAAATTATTATTTTTGTTAATCCGGAATTAATTTTAATGTTTATAAAATTTTATAAATCATATTCGACTTTAATATAACTAGTTGTATTAAAAAATAATTAGAACTGACATAGACACAAAAGCGAGGACCGTAATAGTTGGTACAGAAAAAATATTGGTTGCACGAACGAGGTTGACATGGACGAGAGAGAAACTGCAGGAACGAGGATACGTCGTTGACACGAGCGTGGGTGGTCTGAATAGATTATTGTGGTTGGAAATTTAATTTTAGTACCATGTTTTATTTGATTAGATATATAGTGGTTGCAATTGTTTTAATATAGAAATTTTTTACTTTGACAATTGTTTTTAAGTAAATTCATATTACTCTTCAAAAGAATTTCAAAATTAATTACAACCAGATAATTATCAAGCAAGGAAAATTAAATACAACCTATCATACAATATCTAACCCCACATCACATGAAAACCCACAAAAAATCATAAAGTGCATCACAACCAAAATCACCAAAGTGAAACAGAAGTGCACTAACCAAAATGCACACCAAGAAGACCACCAGAACTAACCACACAAGGACCCGAGGTCAAAGTTCCAAAATATTCCAAGCTGCAAGGCACAATCTTAATCCGTGAGAATATGGGAGGCGTCTTCCTCTCCAAAAAAAATTTGAAGTAATTGCAAGGCACCATGGATCTGCAGTAAGTTCCTCGCTCATCATTAGGCCTTTACAAACTGTCAACGATTTTAACTACAAAATTTTAACAATGACAAATTTTTGTCAACTAACGTGTGTATCACTTGTGGATGTCACGTTACTTTTTAGGGTAAATTACATCTGGCCCCCTCTACTTTAAACAAATAGACGATTTCTCCCCTGTATTTCGCAAACTGATTAAAAACCCTCATAGTTTGGACAAATTATACGATTTTCCCCCTCTTGCCGGAATCGGAGCAAATCTCCGGCGAAGATGGACGGAAAATGTCAAAATTACCCTTACACTAACAAACAAAAAAAAACAAAAAAATCTCCTTCCTCTTCCTCCTCATCCTCCTTCAATCAAGGAAACCAAAAAACTTAAAATAACATGAACACATTTAATAATTCATTCACATATAACAATTTATTTAATAACATGAGTGCGGCAATTCTGGAAGTAACAAGAATCATAAAATTATAATTCATTCACATTTAATAGGACAAACAAAACCCCACCCTCGTAAAATTTTCTTCCCCGTTTTGCTTCTTTATGACCGACCCAAACTTCCCGATCGAGAGAGAGATGGCGGGAGGAGCGCAGGCCATGAAGAGAATCCCTTGAATCAAGACACCCCACGCCTTCTGGTCTAAACTCCATCTCCCCCCTTTTTTCCCCAATTAGAATTCAATCTAAAAAATTAACCCTAATTGGATATTTTAGGAACTATGCAAGTAAAATTAAAAGCCGTAGGATTTGGTGGCTTTGGGATTAATTAGGAGGTTGGTTTGGTTTGGTTGCTGTAGTACGGTCCTCCTCCAGCAAGGAAGAAGCGTCGGAGAGGGTGAGTCCGGACATGTCCTTTTTGAGGAGCTCAAAGCCGACCACAGTCAGTGTATGGGTTCGAGGGGAAGGTCGTCAGAGCCGAGAAGATGTCGTTTTGTTTTCTTCTTCTTCTGATGTTAAAGATCTTGTCTTTCGGGCATAAATTGAGCTATGATTTGTCATGTTAGAGATTGCAAATGGGTATTAGAAATGGGTTGTTGTTGGTTTGTGGTTTTTGATTTTGTTAATCTGATATTAAAAATATTAATTGTGTTATTTTATTAATCTGGTATTTTGTTAATCTGTAGCCGAGAAGATGTTACTTTTAAGGTTTTTAGTTTCGATGATTGAAGGGGGAGTGGGGATGGGAAGGAGGAAGGAGAGAGAGGGGTTTTTTGTTTTTTTTGTTTGTTAGTATAAGGGTAATTTTGACATTTCTCGTCCCTCCTCGCCGGAGATTTGCTTTGGTTCCAGCAAAAGGGGGAAAATCGTATAATTTGTCCAAACTATGAGGGGTTTTTAATCGGTTTACGAAATACAGGGGGGAAATTGTCTATTTGTTTAAAGTAGAGGGGGCCAGATGTAATTTACCCTACTTTTTATCTATCCTCATGTGTTTTAATATGGCAGGTGGAGTTCTACGAACAACTCGTTTGATGCAATTGCATAAAAATATCTATCTTCAGTCTTTTGTGTTGGATGTAGGGCCTAATCAACAATTGTTATTATGCGAGATTGGACCCGAGTCCATTAGGCCTAATTTGTTGAGTAGAAGCAAGCCGACCAACATGGATTGACCGCCCCGCAGTCACTTCAGCCATCACGCGGCTGCATGGCCCAATCAGTCAGCATCGCATTAACGTGACATAACATTGACGAGTTTTTGAAGTATATGGGTGCGTCAGCAATTACGCGATTGCCATCGGAGTTGGCGGCACCATGCGGCGACACTGTGAACTGCTACATGGTAGAGCTAGGGATAGCTCTGCCACATGACATTCACGTGGCAGACATGCGTGTCCGAAGTGCCAAGTGGTAGTTAGCCAAGTGTTGGATTTTCCTATAAAAAGAGAAATCTGGCTGAACTAAAATGCAACTTTATCACCAGAAAACCACTAAAAAGGGAAAACTTCAAACTTTAGATCAATTTCGAAGTTTTGATCAGATTTTTATTAAGAAAATCTCGTGAAAATCAATTACGTGTTTGATATAACATGATTGTAATTCGATCAGCACAAATAGATTGCCGAACCGATCCTATGGATCTCACGTTTCAAAAGGTAGTGCTTTATTATTAATAAATTAATTTGTTCTTACCAAAAAATAAATTAATTTGTTAATTAATTAGATTTAACTTATAATTATTAGCTAATTACACTTCGAATCCAGAAATTTGGAATATAATTTAACTTAATAAAAAATATTCCATAAAATCCTTCATCAAATCGATTCGAAATTGATTCATCTATTCTCATTGACCGACAATTTAGGTAATATAGGGTATTGTAGTTTCAAGATTTTACACTTAAAGATCCAATAGTATAAGTTAATAAATAATATGGTGATCCAACACTTTACACTGAGCCGTTTATGGAAATTTTATATACTTGAAAACTTTTACGGGGACACTCGTTACAAAGATTCCCAAATGTATGTTTGTTGGAGCATAAAAATAATTTGCCTTCCCACGGTAGTGTTATAGTAATTTTATCTTTTGAGAGTGACCACTTTTGGTACTTCTTGAAGCACTTGTCCTTGTGGAAGGTACTAAAGGAGAGACTTTGCCTTCTTAAGGTGACTTAAAAAAAGGTGCAAGTGACTTCATGAAGAGCTTTTCCCTCCTTGAGTGACCAAAGTGGATACTTTGCCTCCTTGTAGTGGGGAGTCTTATTGGTGTGACTAAAGGAAGGGAAAAAAGACAAATGCATATGAGTGGAGGAAGGCAAAAAAGACAAAGGCATGTGAGTGGAGGAGGGTGACTTCCATAAGCACTTTATCTTCCCTAAGTGACCAAAAAGGATATTTTGCCCCTTGCAAGGAGGTGTTATACGTGACTTTTGGCAGGAGAAAAGTGACTTCCCGAAGTACTTTACCTTCCAAGAGTGACTAATACAGATATTTCACCTTTCATAAGAGGGAGTTCTTGGACCTCTCTTACCTCACCCAAGGCAGGTGTCAAAGGCCGAGGCCGACCTCACCCAAGGGAGGTGTAAAATATCGAGGCCGACCTCACCCAAAGGAGGTATCAGATGCCGAAGCCGACCTCACTCAAGGGAGGTGTCAGAGGCCGAGGCCGACCTCAGCCAAGAGAGGTGTTAGAAGCCAAGGCCGATCTCACCCAAGGGAGGTGTTAGAGGCTGAGGCTGACCTCACCCAAGGGAGGTGTCAGAGGCCGAGGCTGATCTCACCCAAGGGAGGTGTTAAAAGTCGAGGCTGACCTCACCCAATGGAAGTGTTAAAGGCCAAGGCCGACCTCACCCAAGGGAAGTGTTAGAGGTCGACCTCACCCAGGAGAGGTGTTAAAGGCTTACCTCACTTAAGAAAGTGAAAATGGCTTGCCTTGCCTAAGAGAAGTGTTGAGAGCATGTCTTGCATAGTGGAGGTGACGAAGGCTCACTTCACCTAAGAGAGGTATTAAGAGTGTGCCTGGCCTTACAGAGGCATTGGAGGCTTACCTCGCTTGAAGAAGGTGTTAAAGGCTTATTTCACCCAAAATGGGTGTCTTCACGCAAGGAGGGTGCTAAGAGCTTAATCTACCTAAAGAAAGCATCAAGGGCTTATTTCACCCAAAATGGGTGTCTTCACTCAAAGAGGGTGTTAAGAGCTTAATCTACCTAAAGGGGGTGTCAAGACCTTATTTCACTCAAGATGGGTGCCTTCACTCAAGGAGGGTGGTAAGAGCTTAATCTACCTAAAGGGGGTGTCAAGACCTTATTTCACTCAAGATGGGTGCTTTCACTTAGGGAAGGTGTTAACACCATGCCTAGTGACACCAAAAGTCTTCGAAAGGCAAAGGGTATTGACACTGTACTAAAAGACACCTAAAGATTTCGAAAGGCAAGAGGTGTTGATACTTCGCTTAGTGACACCTAGAAGTTCTGAAAGGCGAAGGGTGTCAACACCCTAGTAGTTGATATCTTATGGTTCCAAGGGTGCCATGACCTCGCCTAGTGATACTTAGAGCTTCCGAAAGGTAGAGTGTCATGACCCTTGCCTAGTGACACCCATTGGAAATTGATGAACCGTGTCAAGAGACCGTTCACGGTTAGTCTTCTGAGAGAGAAGGCGATAAACTCGGGTCCGAATCCACAGGAAGGGATAAACTTGGTAAACTATGTGATAAGGGCAGCTCTGGCTCAAGATAAGGATAAGCGTCCCCGAAGATAAGAATTGGAAGAGTCCGAGTGCAAAGAGGAGATGGAGTTCTAGTGCAAGCAGGAGGGAGAGTCCGAGTACAAGGAGGAGACGGAGTCTTTTGCCTATATAAAGGACGTCCGAGGGAGGCATCAATGATCCAACAATTAACCACACAAAAATCTTCACAAAGCTCAAAGCTTCTATTTTAGTTCTTAAGCCGGGGATTAGCGCTTGATTAGGAGGTCGAGCATTAGAGCCTGATAGTTAGGCGGGCATTGGAGCCTGGTTATGGAAGCTTAGTTAGGTGAGGGTAGTGGTGATCGTTTGTGATCACGTTTGTTTTTGTTGGGCGCCGACCTTGAGACGAGCCTTCAAGCCGTCAAGAGATCGTCCTTGATACCTTGTTACATTTTCCCCATAATAGTTTTTTGGCACACTCGGTGGGACTAGAAGGACGTCTAGAGAAGGAGGCGAATCTCTTCCACCAAGATGACCAAGAGCAACATACCACCCTCTTCTCGATACCTAATTGAGAAGAATACAACCAAAGCGGCTCTTCCTAGAGAGCCGAATAAGCCAACCAATACGGCACCCCCATGGGAGAAGACCATATCTCCTAGTGCTCAAACGAGCATACCCCCATGGGAGCGGGCCATATCTCCTAGTGCTCAAACGAGCATACCCCCATGGGAGCAGACTAGTACTCAAACAAGCAAAACCCCGATAGGAGCGGGCCATATCTCCTGGTGCTCAAACGAGCATACCCCCATAGGAGCAGACTAGTACTCAAACAAGCATACCCCTATGGGAGCGGGCCATATCTCCTAGTGCTCAAACGAGCATACTCCCATGGGAGCAGACTAGTACTCAAACAAGCATACCTTTATGGGAGCAGACTATATCTCTTAGTGCTCAAACGAGCATACCCCAATGGGAGTGGACTAGTACTCAAACAAGCATACCCCTATGGGAGCGGATTATATCTCCTAGTGCTCAAACGAGCATACCCCCATGGGAGCGGACTAGTACTCAAAGAAGCATACCCCAATGGGAGCGAGCCATATCTCCTAGTGCTCAAACGAACATACCTCCATGGGAACAGAATAGTACTCAAACGAGCATACCTCCATAGGAGCGAGCCAAATCTCTTAGTGCTCAAACAAGCATACCCCCATGGGAGCGGACCATATTTCCTAGTGCTCAAACGAGCATACCCCAATGGGAGCAGGCCATATCTCCTAGTGCTCAAATGAGCATATCCCCAAGGGAGTCGAGCTTACCTCTGGACATAAGGAGAAATCCCACTCCCAGCACGACTCTTTTCAAAGAGCCGGACAACACGGCTCCTTCTAAAGGGCCAATCGATACGACCCCCAAGGAATTGTCTGATTCTACCTCCAGCAAAGAGTCAGTTGATACCTCAGTGGTACAAGAGGCCATAGACCGAATAGGACAAATATTTGAGCAACTAATGGTAAAGCAAAAGGGGATGTCTGATCGAATAAAATGAATCACCTAGGAGAGCAAGATGATATCAGCCCAAGTAGAAGAGATGGCAACCACAGCTATCCAAGAAGATCAAAAACATAAAGAAGAACCACAGACAACCTCATATGTTGCTCCAATTACAATGGTGAGCTTAAAAGAGGATAAGGAAGCTGATAAGCAAGGTCAAAGTAGGCCACCCCAAGAAAACCTACTAGACTCTCTTCAGACAAGGAGAGACATGAGAGACATCCTCAGAAAGAAGAAACAAGAGGATCTAATGGAGGTGCTTGAAGAGAAGAGTACTTCCAAATGTTCAAAGAGATTACAAGAGGCTCCTGAAGGTTTAAAGAAGATACCAGGGGGGCAGAAGAGATGTTCCAAGTCATCAAGACACCCCACAGAAGGCAGATGGAGGTCTTACCCTCATATTAAGGTCGACCTCCAAGAAGGCACAAAAGCAAGGCAAAGTATCTTTGGTCAACTAAGAGAGAAGAGACTCTCATCTGAACTCGGGGGGCAAGAGGTTATTGAAGAGCTAAAGAAGATACTCGGGGGGCAGAATAGGCACCCGAAGTCTCTTTGGCATCCTATAGAAAGTAGATGGAAGTCTCACTCCCATATCAAGACTGACCTCCAAAAGGGTACAAGAACGAGACAAAGTGTCTTCAGTCGACTAGGAGAGAAGAGACACTCGTCTGAACTCAGGGGACAAAAAGTTGTTGAAGATCTTAAAAAGATACTTGGGGGATAGAGTAGGCACCCAAAATCTCTTTGGTACCCTGCAAAAGGTAGATGGAGGTCTCATCCCCATGTCAAGATCAACCTCCAAGAGGACATAAGCATGAGGCAAAGTGTCTTCAACCGGCTAGGAGAAAAGAGACTCTTGCCAGAGCCTTTTTTACCGAAGATCCTCACAAAGACTCAAAAATGACATCTTGAAAGAAAGGTCCAAGCACAGAGATAGATCATTAAGAATCTTGAGATACTGCTAGAAGACCATAGTGCTCGACTCCAAGAATAAGAGACTCTCTTGAGCTTGCCCGTAGTGCGATATAATGCAGCTATCAAGCAAGGCCGGCCAACCCAAGGTGATGTTCTAGACCTTGATAGAGGCAAGGTATCAAGATTTGGTGAAGGAAAAATACCAGACAAAGGGCTAGACAAGAAAAGACCTGGTGATAGAAGAGCACCAATTAAGAGGCTAGACAAGAGAAGGCCTCCTACAAGAGAGGATCAACATAAAGGCTCAAACAAGGGAGGTCCTCTTAGTAGAGAGGATCAACACATAAATTTGAAGAATATGAGCACAAAAAGGTGGATACCCAAGAATAGGGCCAAGGGCCTTTCTAAAGATAAACCAACTGAAGAACCACCTCTTGAAGAACCACCCCTTGAGAAGGGTAAGAAAAAGGCAGTTATAAGCTGTACACTTGATATGGGAGCTTCTGAGAAGCTGAGGTTACACACCTTCTCTGAGATAGCCGAGGAAGATAAGAGAAGTCTATCTAGCTTAGATGAGGAAGACAAGCTAGACTTATATGGTACTCCTCTCAGTGAAGAAGAATTTATGAAGATGAAGGTGACGGCATGCATGGAAGAAGACCAAAAGAATGAAAAGTTGACACTCGATGATAGTATGAGTGAAGACAACTTGAGCAAAGAGGAACAAAGACATGAAGATAGTAGCTACGGATGAAAATCCATTCCAAGCAACTACTAACTGTGTTGAGGCGGCCTTCTATAACAAGTCCATCATGCCAACCACCCTCACATGGTGCAATAAGGGGGAACAGGTCATTGGCTATGTGAGCTCAGTCCAACAAGGGATTCCCTTACCTGATCAACCCCCAGAAGTCATACCCAAAAGGCAAGCCCTTAGGCTTACCTTTCGAGACCAAAGAAAGAGAAGAAGAATGGACAAGGCAGTCAGAAGTCTATGCCTTGTCGTAGTATGAAGTGGCTGAATTTGTCTTTGAAGACGACGGCCAAGATCCCATGAAGACAATAAAGATGAACAACCTCCATCCGGCCCCAAACAAATTGGATGATACTAAGGCCGAAGTGAGGGACCCCTTGAAAGAGATATTGCTTCACTCAGAGAGAGAAAGTCGATCAATCTTCATCAATGAATAGCTTTTCAAAGACTTTAAAGAGGACCCAATTATCAAGCCGATTACGGCTATGAAAAGTGGGTATAAAGGAGGTGAGTGGATACACAGGAAAAGGTCATTTAAACAACCTTTGCTTGCACAGAGGTAAAATGACCTTTGCCTACAAGAGGTGAAACAACCTTTGCCTACAAGAGGTGAAATGGCCTTCATCTGCAAAAAGTGAAATGATATTTGCCGACTAAGAAGGTACATTGACCTTTGCCTACCAAAAAGTGAAACAACCTTTGCCTATGAAAGGTCTATTATGCCTATCATGGGATAAAGTAACCTTTGCCTATGAAAGGTTTTTTTATGTCTATAAAGCGGTGAACTAACCTTTACCTATGGAAAGCTTACCGATTTGGAGTTTTGAAGGAGATCAAGGTCTACATGGTGACACTTCTCATTTTGGTGATTCGAAATATCACCATGCGGGGGGCATTGTTGGAGCATAAAAATAATTTGCCTTCCTACGGTAGTGTTATAGTAATTTTACCTTTTGAGAGTGACCACTTTTGGTACTTCTTGAAGCACTTGTCCTTATGGAAGGTACTAAAGGAGAGACTTTGCCTTCTTAAGGTGACTTAAAAGAAGGTGCAAGTGACTTCATGAATAGCTTTTCCCTCTTTGAGTGACCAAAGTGGATACTTTGCCTCCTGTAGTGGGGGGTCTTATTGGTGTGACTAAAGGAAGAGAAAAAAGACAAATGCATGTGAGTGGAGGAAGGCAAAAAAGACAAAGGCATGTGAGTGGAGGAGGGTGACTTCCATAAGCACTTTATCTCCCCTAAGTGACCAAAAAGGATATTTTGCCCCTTGCAAGGAGGTGTTATACGTGACTTTTGGCAGGAAAAAAGTGACTTCCCGAAGTACTTTGCCTTCCAAGAGTGACTGATATGGATATTTCACCTTTCATAAGAGGGAGTTCTTGGACCTCTCTTACCTCACCCAAGGGAGGTGTCAAAGGCCGAGGCCGACCTCACCCAAGGGAGGTGTAAAAGACCGAGGCTGATCTCACCTAAGGGAGGTATCAAAGGCCGAGACTGATCTCACCCTAAAGAGGTGTCAGATGCCGAGGCTGACCTTACCCAAGGGAGGTGTCAGAGGCCGAGGCCGACCTCACCCAAGGGAGGTGTTAGAGGCCAAGGCCGATCTCACCCAACGAAGGTGTCAGAGGCCGAGGCCGACCTCACCCAAGGGAGGTGTCAGAGGCCGAGGCTGATCTCACCCAAGGGAGGTGTTAAAGGCCGAGGCCGACCTCACCCAATGGAAGTGTCAAAGGCCGAGGTCGATCTCACCCAAGGGAAGTGTTAGAGGCCGACCTCACCCAGGGGAGGTGTTAAAGGCTTACCTCACTTAAGAAAGTGAAAATGGCTTGCCTTGCCTAAGAGAAGTGTTGAGAGCATGTCTTGCATAGTGGAGGTGACGAAGGCTCACTTCACCTAAGAGAGGTATTAAGAGTGTCCCTGGCCTTAGAGAGGCGTTGGAGGCTTACCTCGCCTGAAGAAGGTGTTAAAGGCATATTTCACCCAAAATGGGTGTCTTCACTTAAGGAGGGTGCTAAGAGCTTAATCTACCTAAAGAAAGCGTCAAGGGCTTATTTCACCCAAAATGGGTGTCTTCACTCAAGGAGGGTGTTAAGAGCTTAATCTACCTAAAGGGGGTGTCAAAACCTTATTTCACTCAAGATGGGTGCCTTCACTCAAGGAGGGTGGTAAGAGCTTAATCTACCTAAAGGGGGTGTCAAGACCTTATTTCACTCAAGATGGGTGCTTTCACTTAGGGAAGGTGTTAACACCATGCCTAGTGACACCGAAAGTCTTCGAAAGGCAAAGGGTATCGACACTGTACTAAAAGACACCTAAAGCTTTCGAAAGGCAAGAGGTGTTGACACTTTGCCTAGTGACACATAGAAGTTCTGAAAGGCGAAGGGTGTCAACACCCTAGTTATTGATATCTTGTGGTTTCAAGGGTGCCATGACCTCGCCTAGTGATACTTAGAGCTTCCGAAAGGTAGAGTGCCATGACCCTTGCCTGGTGACACCCATTGGACATTGACAAACCGTGTCAAGAGACCGTGCACGGTTAGTCTTCTGAGAGAGAAGGCGATAAACTCGGGTCCGAATCCACAGGAAGGGATAAACTCGGTGAACTATTCGATAAGGGCAGCTCCGGCTCAAGATAAGGATAAGCGCCCCCGAAGATAAGCATTGGAAGAGTCCGAGTGCAAGGAGGAGACGGAGTTCCAGTGCAAGCAGGAGGGAGAGTCCGAGTGCAAGGAGGAGACGGAGTCTTTTGCCTATATAAAGGACGTCCGAGGGAAGCATCAATGATCCAACAATCAACCACACAAAAATCTTCACAAGCTCAAAGCTTCTATTTTAGTTCTTAAGCCGGGCATTAGCGCTTGGTTAGGAGGTCGGGCATTAGAGCCTGATAGTTGGCCGGGCATTGGAGCCTGGTTAGGGAAGCTTAGTTAGGTGAGGGTAGTGGTGATCGTTTGTGATCACGTTCGTTTTTGTTGGGCGCTGACCTTGAGACGAGCCTTCAAGCCGTCAAGAGATCGTCCTTGATACCTTGTTACATTTTCCCCACAACAATGTTATAATTTATCCCCGTATTAAAATTTCATGTTAAATAAGTTTTTTTTATTGTATACATGATTTCGAAGATTGAGGTTCGAAATTCGAAATTCGGTGGTCTAGTTGAGCTTGGGCATGTCTATAGGTCTGTCCATCGTCTGTACTTTCCGTTGATCATCTATGTTCGGTAAATTTATGTATTTTGCAAAATCATGTATTTTGTATGGCTTTATTTTCCAAATCTGTCACTACTGTTTGATATACGAGTATTTTCAATATTCATGTTTGGGTTCAGATGCCCCAGTATCATACTTCCTCATTATTTAATTCACTTTTTTAAGCGTTAATTTAGTTCACTTTCAAACAATGGATTTCAAAGCACTTTAATAAAAAACGATGCCTTGGAAGTATACGTTGAAACTTCTTGTTTCTAAACTGAACTTCTCCAAACAATATAATATCACTCCTTTCAATTATATAGTTGCACCCAGAGCCAATATGGTTGCTAATCCTTGTCACTTGTTTTGTCCATTCGTGACATAAAATTGCGTCATAAATTCGTCCAACATTTTTTTTATCTCTACTTTGTCAAAATTAGGCGACGATGATTGCCACTGGGATATTCCGTTGGATTGAATAGTCCACATAAAGTTGCATTAAATCACCCCAAATATAACAATCAAAAGAAGGGCTATATAAAACGTTAATTTTATTATGATAAGTAGATGTTTTTACTCTTCTCGTAAATTATAATGATCTGAAATTTTAATATTTCCTGATCGAATTTTGTCCAATCGTTAAAGCGTTACATCTTGAAATTCAAGACAAGTCAATTGCCTACCCCACGAAAGAAAAAGAAAAAGATTAAATGGTCCCCAATTTTTATCTGTTTATTTTAGGTGGTGATTTTCAATCAAAATCATTTCATTTGACATGTTTAATTAAATGAATTTTTGAAGATTGTTTTTTTCGATTAACACATAATCAATCATACCAGTTCAGTTACTCTTTGATGAATCATCATCTAAGTGGTGTCACTTGATGACATGTAACACCTATTTGATAAAGACCGTTGGGCCCAAAAAGATTATTGTGCTAAAATGAATTTTGCCCTTAGCACCATATTAATATCTTAGTTGATTTATCTCTCATACAATATCAAAGGTCGTTACGGTATTTAATCATTCTTCGTAATTTGAATTTCTAATTATTCTAAAAAGAATTCACGTCTAGTTCTTCTTTCGATTAAATAATACTGGATGTTCTTAAAAATAATTCTTGCATTGAACGTAGGAGAGGAAAACCGCTTGTTTACACATAAAGTTTTGACATACTCTGAAAATATAATTATAATTAAATTTGGTAGATTATTAATTATTTATGCACTTTGTTGTCTGATCCGCTCGAAGCCGTATTCCTTTTTTTTTTTAGGGAAAATGATTATCTTCATTGATTAACTTGAAACAGTTACATCATTTCTCAAAGTTTCAGCTAACTCGCTAGGTGGGACGGCAAAATAGTGGGTTACATCAGTGAATTGTCCCTGTAATTTCGCTAAGCAGTGTGCCGATTGGTTTGCAGTACGTCTAACAAAATTGAATCTCGTCTCAGCGAACACCTTGATTGCCTCTCCACAGTCAGTAACTAGTGTGTCCAGGTCCCTCTTGCTACTTCTTCCGGATTGCAATGTCTGTATAAGTGGTTTGCAGTCGGCTTCAAGTATCACCTGTGATCCGTGACAGTCTCGGGCCAGTTCGACTCCTAAGAGTATACCATAAGCTTCCAACAGAGTCGGATGTGTGACATTCAGAATGATCTTGACAGCCGCTTGGATAAAGTTCCCGGACTCGTCTCTGGCTATTGCATCAACCTGACCTCCTTCATTCCCCATTGTTCCTGCATCAGTATTGATTTTAATAAAACCAACGAGGGGAGGCATCCAATGGGTTTGTTGGAGCGGCCTCGGCTGATCTTGTCGAGCATTAGCAGCTTTGTAATCTTCGTAGAAACTTAGTGCATTGGTCATAAGTCGTGGTAAGTCAGCCGAATTTGGATCATTAAAGACAAAGATATTCTGGATCTTCTATGTTCCCCAAAGGGCCGCAAGAAGCTTGCCACACTCATCCGAGCTGTGATTAAGAACAAAATCCTCCCAAGCTAGGATGAAAGATGGCATTACCTTCAAAGTCTGGGATATACCGACGGAGTTAAGTAGCCACTTAGTAGTGCGACATTTCGCAAATAAGTGGATAGCCATTTCTGAAGTTGCGTGGCAAAAAGGACATGGGAATCTTTGATGATACCTCGTTTTCGTAGGTTTTCGCGTACAAGGATGTTATTATCCATTAATCGCCAGAGAAAGGTGAGCACCCTTGTAGGACCCCCCAGCTTCCAACATGAACTCCACACCTCGCTGCTGGTGGTACTATCATCGGTTTGTTCTGTTGCACGCAGCCAATCCGATAGGTCTTTCCTGTATCCCGAACGTATGTTATATTCCCCATCTTCAGTATACTTCCACCGTAGTGTATCCTTGAGTAGTCGGGGACTCAATCTGATTGCCTGTATCAAAATTATATCCTCATCCGAGAACAAAGAGTGCAACATGGTGTCATTCCATGATAAACTATCCTGGCTCCGGAGTTCCGATACGCGTTGAAAATGATCAGCTCCTGGTTTAACGTACTTAGGGAAGCCAAAGAGGGAACTCGTCAACCATGTGTCCTCCCATATATGGATTTTCTCTCCCGTGCCAACCCGCCATTACAGACCCTTCTTTAACAAGGAGAGATCCAAAAGGTTACTACGCCAGACATGGCTAGGGTTATATCCAATTTTAGCTTGAAGTATAAAGGAACGTGGGTAGTATTTGGCTTGGAAGACTCGGGCTGTGAGCAACGAGGGAGCATTAAGCAGTCTCCATGCTTGTTTGGCCAGCATGGCCACGTTGAAACTTTTCAGCTTTTGAAAGCCCAACCCTCCCTCTTTCTTTGATTGGCACAATCTAGTCCAGCTCCTCCAGTGAAGTTTCCTCTCACCCTCATTACTTCCCCAGTAGACATCGCAGAGCTTTTTTCAATCCTGTCTCAGGTTTCTACAGGGAGCGTGAAGCAACTCATAACGTAAGTGGGTATGGCCTGTAATACTAATTTAATAAATACCTCCCTTCTTATTTTCGATAGATATCTCATCTTCCAGTTGCCCATCTTTGCTTGAATTCGCTCTTCTAGATTAGCGAATACTTCTTTATTTGATCTACCAATTATTGTCAGAAAACCTAAATACCGTTCATCATTGCCTGCAAGTCGCATACCCAGTGAAGTACAAAGCCAATTCTGATCTTTATTTGTCATATTCCTACTGAAAGTCAAGGAACATTTCTGGACGTTTATTTTCTGAGCTGGGGCCTCTTCATAGAGTTGGAGGATATTTATAACATTGCCAAGTTCCTGCTCCGTTGCCCTGGCGAATAAAAGAGAATCATCTCCAAAAAATAGGTGAGTTATCAGAGGGGCAAGTCGTGCCACCTTTAGGCTGTGTATCATTCTCACTGATTCAACATCATTGATAATTGCTGCTAGCCCTTCAACAAAAAAGAGGAATAACTATGGACTGATCGGGTCACCTTGTCGAAGGCCTCTAGTTGTGTAGATAAACTCCCCAAGTGTTCCATTAACCTATACTACATACCTGACTGTACATACACATCTCATAATAAGACAGACAAAGGAGGGTGGGAATCCTAGCTTCACCATCATGGCTTCCAGAAAGTGCCATTCAACGTGGTCGTATGCTTTCATCATGTTTAACTTCAGGGTGCAATAACCTCTCCTTCCTCGTGTTTTCTTTTTCAGATAGTGATAGGCCTCGAACGTAATCATCGAATTATCAGAGATCAGCCACCCTGGCACAAAGGCCCCCTGATTTTCATGGATCACTTCTGGGAGGAAAGGCTTCACCCTATTCGCCAAGGTCTTGGTGACTATTTTCATGATTGTGTTGTAGAGGCTGATAGGCCTATACTCCTCGCATGAGGAATGGGTCTTCACTTTGGGGAGCAGAATAATGACAGTGTCGTTCAAAGGCCTTGGATCTGCTCCTTCATTCAAAATTGCCAAGGCTATTCAAATTACCTCATCTCCCACAACATACCAACATTTTTGAAAGAAAATAGGGGGCAGCCCATCTGGGCCAGGAGCTTTTGACGGATGTATTTGCTAAAGAGCCTCGAATACCTTCTCCTTTGTGAAAGGTACTGTAATTGTTTGCGGCATGTTTGTAGTGATCTTCGATCGCACTTTGCTGGTGATCTCCTCCACTCGGACACTACCTATAGAAGAAAACAATGAAGCAAAAAAAATCCTAAAGACTTCCTGAATCCCTACCTCCTCCTTCACTATTACGCCCTCATTGTTTAGTATCCCCTCTATCATATTCCGTTGTTGCCGATGGGTAGCACTTTTATGGAAATATTTTGTATTTCGGTCCTCCTTTTTCAACCACAAAAGTCTTGACCGCTGCGCCCACATCACCTCCTCTCTAGCTCTTATTTCTTCCCTCTTAGTAATTAGTAAGTTAATCGCAGCCTTGGACTCCACTGAAAGCAGACGTGCTTGTTCCGTAGCAATGGCCCGTTCAATCTCTTGGGTTTGATGAAGAACCAGGCTGAATTCCTGCTTCTCCCATTTTTTTAATGCATTAGCACACCTCTCGCTCCTTACTCCAAAGCTTGTCTCCTATGGATAGTCCTACCATCCCAAGCAAATCTGTTCAGGAAGCCCCTCATGTCACATCCATATCTCTTCAAACCAAAACCGTCTATTTCATTTAGATTTTGCTGGCTCTTTTAACACCTTATAGATGATTGGACTATGATCCAATGCTATTCGAGGAAGAGCTTCTGAGGTAGAGGCCGGGTAGACATCCCATCAATTAGAATTAGCCAGAAAGCAATCCAACATACATTCTATATTTTCATCACCGAGCCTGCCATTCGACCAGGTAAATTGCAGTCCATTTTGAGGGACCTCCCTCAAGTTGCAATAGTATACCGCCTCTAGGAAAGCCTCCGTGCGGTCGTAGGAGATTGCTACTCCTCCTTTTTTCTCTTCCCTACTTGTTATTTCATTAATGTCCCCACCACACAATCAAGGCAACTTGGAGTGGTTGCATAGAGATTTCAAGAGGTTTTATGTAAGCTTCCTATCTGCGGTTCTGGGCCATTGATGAGTGCTTTAAACACTTATTACTTGTGTCCATTTTCTAGTTTATTGTTAGTATTTTATGTTGTTTTATTGGAGTCTTAGTTGTCTTTATGTAGTTTTTATTCATCGTGTGTTTTTTTGTTGTGTATATTCTTTTTTATTGTGTTTTTGTGGTTTTTAAGAGCTAATTCGAGGAAATGAATGATGACCGAGCTAGACAAGCAGATGCATGGGTGAGAGGAAAGCCACGAAAGCAAGAAGAGCAAGTTCTGGAGACCTAGCGCACGCTAGAAGGGGGTGGCGTACGCTAGAAAAGCACAAACATGAATGACTATGAGCAAGAATGACCAGACGCGAACAACCAAGCATCTGAGGACCTGGCGCTCACCAGGCACAGTTGGCATATGCCAGGTCAGACAGTGACAGAGCAGCCACTTGCCTCTTTGAGTGGAAAACATTGAAGGAGGCCATGCACTCGGGATTTTCGACCATTTTGTGACCATGGCAGACACCTTTGGAGAGGAGGGTGGAGAGTAGTTAGGATAGTATGTTAGTTTATATTTTATTTGACTTTTGACTTTTGTTTTTAGCTAATTAAGTGCATTAGTGTAGAAGAGACAAGAGAAGAGAGAAAAAAGAGAGGGACTTGACAGCTACGAACTTTGGCCATTCTCTCTGTGAAAAACATGAGGAAAGGAAGGAGAAAGCTTCATTGATTCTTGTAAAGCCTTCATCTCTTGTACTCTTCCTTTTGTTCATTAATGTTAAGCATGTTGTTTTTGTTTATGTTTATGTTGTTCTTTGCTAATATGTGTGAGTAGTTGATTTTGTGAGTTTGGTGTCTTGAAACCATACATGTAGTCATGGTTTAGAGGGTTAAAATCATGAGGAACATGTTCTAACTAACGAACTCAATGCTATGCTAAACTTGCTTGATCACCAAGGTTAGAAGTTAGTTTAAACTTGAGACCGAAAGGAGATGGTTTACATGGAAAGGTTAGTTAGATGATTTGTTGGTTTGAGTTAAGATAACTCTTCCTCAGTAACTTATTGTCCTTTAAGTGATGCATATAGTTGTTTCTTTGCTGAGTTTAGTTGGTTTTTGGGGTCGAAAGAACATCTTACCATCCTAAGCTTAGTTTAAAAGCAACTTAGACCATTCTAGCGCGAAAGTGTAGTTTGGTTTCCTTTGAAACACTTGGACCATGTCATGTACATAATAAACTCTTTGAACATGTTGATTATATTGGTTTTAAGTTCACCTTGCTCACTTTTTCATATTAAGTTGTTTAAATCTATTTTGAGAACCAAACCTTAAAAGTAGTCAAGTTCATAATTTGTAGATTAGTAATCGGACTTTAGATTGAGTGTTTAATCAAACAAACTTTATAATATGATCCTAGACAAGTTAGTAAACTAAAAGAAAGCTTTAAACTCGGTCCTTGTGGGACGATATTCCCGTACTTACTCATTGTTGCAACTCTGCTAGAAATTCTGGTATGTTGGCGTATGCCAAGGGTGGCTGGTGTACGCTAGGTTTGGCCATCCGAGGCCTAAAACACTCACACCAGGGGAGTTGTCATACTCCCACTCGACTAATTTGTTAAACCTGGCATACGCCAGGTAGAGTTGGCGTACGCCAGGTCGTCCAGACAGACGACCTGTCATCCATTTCATCCTACATCAGTAGAGTACTTAGGATTAAGCTGCGAACAAATTGGCGCCGTTGCCGGAGATCGAGTTTTAAATGCTCGATTTGGTGAACAAACTTGGATTAGGAAAATTTTTATTTTTATATAATAATATAATATAATATATATATATATAAATAATAAAAAAATCAAAAAAATTAGAGTTAATTTTTAAAGTTACTTGCAACACAAGTTACTTGCGAAGAAAGTTACGTGCATGCCCTTAACCCGTTCCACCAAAAATCTTCCGTTAGAATTTAAAGTGGAGATTACTCGACTAGAAAGGTCATTGCGCAAGGAGAAAAGAGAGAAAAGAAGGATGGATCAAGGGCATGAAGGACAAGGAGCTGAAGCTCAAGCTCCTCGAAGATCTTTAATGGACTATGGAAGACCTACATATGAGGGAGCGAAAACTGGAATACAGCAGCCAGCTATTAAAGCTAATCACTTCGAAATCAAGCTGGTTGTGATTCATATACTTCAAGCATTGGGTCAGTTTTATGGACTGCCTAATGAAGACCCAAATGACCATCTTGGAAATTTCATGGAATTAGCTGATAACTTCAAGTATCCTGGAACATCTGATGATGCCGTGAAGATAAGGATGTTTCCATATACGCTTAGGGGCAAGGCTAAACTTTGGTACAAGCAACTTAAATATACTCCAATAACCACTTGGGAGGAACTGCCAAATGCTTTTCTGGACAAATATTTTCCATATTCTAAGATAAGCAAGCTCGTCAAAGAGATCACCAATTTCGAGCAATTTGAAGGTGATTCTTTGAGTGAAACTTAGGAGCAATTTAAGGAATTGCAAAGAAGTTGCCCGTACCATGGCTTATCGGAGGAATCTTTGCTCAAAACTTTCTATTTTAGCCTTTTACCAACAACAATAGGGACTATTGATTCTGCCTCTAATGGGAACTTCTTGAGGAAGGAAAGAGATGAAGCCTACCATATTCTGGAAGAATTGGCAGCAACAAATAGGATAATCGCCCATAAAAGAAGGAAGCAACCAATCAGAGAGCTAAGAGAACTAACTGAGCAAAGTGAGAAGAGAGGAATGATTGAACTTGATGCTTCCTCATCATTTCAAGCTCAGCTAGATTTAATGGCAAAACAGTTGTGTGATTTGACCCTAAAAAAAATTGATGCTATTGCTTTACAACAAAATTGTGAAGCTTGTGGCAACATTGGCCACGAGATTAGTCAATGTGCCATGATGAACTAACAAACTGAGCTAGTCAATTTTGTTAGTGGTCAAGGACAAGGAGGAAACTGAATGGGGAACAACACATATTCTTCAACATACAATCCTGGATGGAGGAATCATCCTAACTTCTCATGGAAAGACAAAAGCAATAATGACAATATGGTAATTGTTCCCGATAAAGGGTTACCTTTACGTGTCTCACAATAAGGACCACCCCCTGGTTTGCAACCACGTGGATTTTTGGGAGAAATAATAGGGGCCCTAGAAGAGAGATTTGACAAGGTGGAGAAGTTCATCCAACAAAATGGAGAATCATCCACCAACCAAAGCCAAATATTGAAGGCCTTGGCAAACTAAGAAGCAAGGCAAAACAATTTGGAACAATTCCTAAAGAGATAAGCGATTGCCATGCGCAATATGGAAGTACAACTTGGGGAAATTGCAAAGGCAAATGCCCAAAGAGCATCTGGATCTCTCCCAAGTTCTATAGAAGAAAATTCTTGAGGCCACGTAAACGCGATCACTTTAAGAAGTGGTAAAGAATCAGCTTCTCAAACAGTCAATGAGAAGGCTAAAGAAACTGATGTTGTGATCCCCGATCAAGACAAGGTTGAAGAAGTGTTGAATGAAAAAGTCCCACAAGAGGAAGTTGTGGAGGAAGAAGAAGTTTACATACCACCACCACCAATGATTCCCATTCTACCTTATCCTTAGAGGGTAAAGAGAAAGACGGGAATGGATGAGAAATTTCTCTATTTTATGGAGAAAATGAAGGATGTACAGATTAGTGTCTCTTTTCTTAAGATGCTAGATCAAGTTCCACACTATGCTAAGTTTCTAAAGGAACTCATCACGAAGAAGAGAAAGTGGGAAGATAAAGAGACAGTCGCCCTCACGGCAGATTGTAGCTCTCTAATTTCAAAGAACCTTCCTACTAAGCTTCAAGATCATAGGAGTTTCACTATTTCCAATTTTATTAGTTACATTGAGTTTCCAAAGTGTTTATGTGATTTAGGCGCAAGTATCAACTTGATGCCTTTATCTACATTTCGGAAACTTGGGCTATGTGAAGTTAAGCCAACTTCAATGCTTCTCCAGTTGGCAGACCAAACTATTAAGAAACTATTTGGTGTGGTTGAGGATGTTCTGGTAAAGATTGACAAGTTCATCTTTCCAGTAGACTTTGTGGTTCTGGATTTTTCTGAGGACAAGAACTGTCCATTGATTTTTGGCAGACCCTTCCTTAACACAGCACATGCATTGGTAGATGTTCATAATGGTAAATTAGTTCTCCGAATTGGAGATGAAAATGTTGAGTTTAACATGACAAGTGTGATGCGCCATCCTTTTGATGAAGGAATGTGCATGAAAATCGATGTTGTAGATGAATGTATTCTTGAGTTCTGCAAGGAAAATATCTCTAAAATCGAGGATAAGGGACAACAAGAAGAAGAGGAGGAAATTGTGGAAGAAGTAAAGGAGGAAGTCGACACGAAAGGTCTGCTTAAGGAACTGGAAATTCATTTGAAATATCGAACTCCACCCTCAATTGTGAAAGCTCTATCCTTGGAGTTGAAAGAGCTACCCTCGCATCTAAGGTATGCATTCTTAATAGATGGAGGGAGATTACCAATTATAATCTCGAACAAGCTCTCCAAGGATGAAGAGGATAAAGTGCTCGCAATTGTGAACAAATGGATTAAGGGAATTGTTTGGCAAATCTCCGATATCAAGGGGATAAGCCCAGAAATTGTGATGCACCATATTCACATGGAGGATGGAGCAAGGCCAAGGATAGACTGACAAAGGAGACTTAATCCTAACTTGAAAGAGATTGTGAAGAAGGAGGTGATCAAGTTTCTAGAAGCCGAAATTATTTATCCGATTTCGGATAGTGAATAAGTTAGCCCAATCCATTGTGTCCCCAAGAAAGGGGGAATGACTGTGGTAATCAATGAGGAGGGCGAGCTCATTCTAACACAGACTATGATCAGTTGGAGGGTGTGCGTTGACTACAGAAAATTGAATGACGCCACACAAAAGGATCATTTCCCTCTGCCATTCATTGATCAAATGTTAGAAAGGATAGTAGGGTATTCTTACTATTGCTTTTTGGATGGGTACTCAGGGTACAACCAAATAGCAATATACCACAGAGATCAAGAGAAGACATCTTTCACATGTCCCTTCGGTATTTTTTCATATCGCAAAATACCTTTTGGATTAAATTGTGCCCCAGCAACATTCTAACGTTGCATGGAATCTATCTTTTGGGAGATGAATGAGAAGATCATGGAAATCTTCATGGATGACTTCTCTATATTTAGAAACTAATTTGATCATTGTCTTGAAAATCTTGACAAGGTACTAGAAAGATGTGAAGAAAAGAATCTTGTGCTCAATTGGGAAAAATGCCATTTTATGGTAGACGAAGGAATAGTTTTTAGGCACAAGATTTCTAAAATTGGAATGGAAGTGGACAAAGCAAATATAGAGGTGATAGAGAAAATGATTGCACCAACCACAGTCAAAGGAATTAGAGCCTTTCTGGGTCATGCAGGTTTTTACAGAAGATTCATCAAGATTTTCTCTCTAATCGCAAAGCCTCTGAAAAATTTGTTAGTTAAGGACGTGTCCTTTAACTTTGACGAGCAATGTCAGAAGACATTTGATTCTCTGAAAAAGGCTCTAGTAATAGCTCCGGTTATTTCATCACCGGATTGGAAACTTCCATTTGAGTTAATGTATGATGCAAATGATCTTGCTTTAGGTTATGTACTTGGACAGAAGAAAGAAGGGAAGCTCCATGTCATCTACTACGCAAGTAGAGTGCTGATAGAGGCCCAACTCAATTATATGACCACAGAGAAAGAGTTACTTGCAGTCATCTATGCTTGTGACAAATTCAGGGCATACTTGCTTAGTTCAAAAGTAATAGTCTATACAGACTATGCAGCATTGAAGTATTTATTCTCAAAGCAAGATGCTAAACCTTGCTTGATGCGCTAGATTCTATTACTTCAAGAATTTGACTTGTCTATCAAGGACAAGAAAGGAGCTGAGAACGTTGTCGCAGATCATTTCTCTTGGTTAGAGAAAAGCAATGGGATGGAGAAAGATGGAAAGATACATGAAGAGTTTTCGGATGAAACTCTCATAACGATGAGTAGAGTGGAAGCCCCCTGGTACATGGATTATGCCAACTTTTTAGTTGGAGAAATTATTCCTACAGATCTGAGTTATCCTCAAAGGAAGAAATTCCTAAGGGATGCTAAAATATTTGTTTGGGATGATCCATACCTCTTTAAGAGATGTAATAATGGAGTGCTTTGACGGTGCATTACCGATTGGGAAATAGCTAATGTTTTTGAGCAATGTCACAACACTCCGTACTCAAGTCATTATGGAGCAACAAGGACAGCAGCAAGGGTATTTGAGTGTAGATTCTATTGGCCTTACATCTTTAGAGATGCACGTACCTATGTGGAACAGTGTGATCGCTGCCAGAGAACGGACAACATCTCAAAAAGAAATGAGATGCATTTATCTGGAATTTTGGAAATCGAGCTCTTCGATGTATGGGGTTTGGATTTTATGGGACCATTCCCCACATCAAATGACAACAAGTATATCTTGGTTGGAGTTGACTATGTTTCAAAGTGGTAGAAGCTTTGGCGTCACCTACAAATGACACCAGAGTTGTCATCCGATTTCTTAAGAAACTCTTCTCAAGATTTGAGGTACCAAGAGCGATTATCAGTGATGGAGGATCACACTTCTGTAACAAACCATTTGAAATCCTTCTAAAAAGGTATGGGGTAATGCACAAGGTGGCAACACCTTATCATCTCCAAATAAGTAGACAGGTTGAACTTTCAAACCAAGAGATCAAAAAGATTTTGGAAAAAATAGTCGAATCGACTAGGAAAGATTGGTCGAACAAGCTCAATGATGCCTTATGGGCATATCGAATGGTATTCAAAACTCCAATAGGAATGTCACCTTATAGGCTTGTTTATGGCAAGGCATGCCATCTTCCTGTGGAACTTGAGCATCGTGCATTTTGGGCCATTAAGACCCTTAATTATGACTACAAAAAGGCTGGTGAGCGCAGAACTCTCCACTTTATGGAGTTGGAAGAAATGTGTCATTTGGCATTCGAAAGCTCAAGACTCTATAAGGAAAGGACCAAGAGGAGACATGACGCCCACATCATTAAGAAAGACTTCAAGGAGGGCCAACATGTTCTTCTCTATAACTCGAGACTTAGACTTTTCCCTGGGAAGCTCAAATCCAAGAGGAGCAGTCACTACCAAATTGTCATGGTGTTCCCGTATGGAGCACTCGATTTGCAAGATAGCAAGGGGATAATCTTTTGAGTTAATGGCCAACGATGCAAAGTCTACATTGAAAGTGGCAATATTAACTGAGTTGTAGAGGTGCAATCGGTTAATAAACCATCCAGTACTTGACAAACGAGGAACAAGAGTCAAGCTGACGACTAAAAATTAGCATGTTCATTTATATAGGATTTTGTCCTCTTTTACCTGCAGAGAATAAAGAACAAGATGTTTTGTTCTAAGTACATTTTGCTAGTCAGTTTTCTAGTCCAGAAGAAGCTTCCAAAAGACATTTGCCTCATCATTCTTCAAACGGCGAGAGAAATATTGAGAATTGAGCACCGTGATCTTAATCATAAGAGACATTCCTCACAAGTTGTGAATATCATGGTACTACATGGTAACTTGACTAGGCTTAGAGCCAAAAGAGTCGCAAGGAGAGGTAGTTCATCATGGTACTCCAATTGTGAGTTATGCATGTTGTGAAGGTCAGAGTTGGATATGTAAATATACTTGTCCTCTTTTACCTGTAGTGATAAAGAACAGGATGTTTTATGCTAAGTATAAGTGTTTAGTAAGAGTCTTAATCTCTAGGAAAATCCCGATAAATATGTGCCTAATCATTTTGAAAAAAGCAAAAGAGACACTGAAAATTGAGCGATGAGATGAGAACTTTTTGAGACATTCTAGAGGGATATCGAAGAGTACCTACAAGAAAAGAATGGCAAAATTTGGTTTCTGCCACAAGTGTGGTAAATTGGAACACAATGACGATTGTAGCAAACATAGCACGATATCACAAACTGAGTGAACTATCCTTCTACGTCAAAATCCCATTAGGCTTAAAGTCATAAAGGTTGCGAGACCAGGCAGTTCGTCTTGGTACGCGATTGAGGAGCTGTGTGAGTTGCGGATATCAAAGTTGCATCTTTGATGTTGATTGCATTAGACATAGTACTATACGCCAATCGAGCGGCCATGCTATTACGTCGTGACCCTGCTAGGCTTAGTGCTAAAATGGTTGTGATAACTGACAGTCTATCAAAAGATATGACTCATCAGAATGGGGCATCTAGTTTTCAAGCTTTCTAGGAATGCAGCATAAATAAAAGCCAAAAAAATAGAAAAACACAAAAAAAATTAGAATAGATTATATAATATATGAGTTTGCATTAATATGAAGTCTTTATGTATATAGTATATGTACAGTACACCATATATAGATGGCATACCAACTTTTTGTCACCCACCAAAACCTGGCGTACGCCAGTAATTGAAAAAAACCAAACCTGGCGTACGCCAGCTAGGTCAGAATGGGGGTATAAATTTGACAGCAGCCAATTTTTGGTCACAAGTCACCCCTTGATCAAAATTTCACCCAGAGAATAGAAATCCTGAACTTGCCCAACCTCACACAACACATTACCCACAATACCCAGCTTCCAAAACACGATCCAGGATGTTAGGAGTTGAGGAATCTAGCCGGGTGAGCAGGAAAAACATTGGGAAGTGCACGTGGACTCCTGCATCATCATTGTCAGATTCTTCAGGGGATCCACCCAGAGATATTCGCCATTGCTACAGGGCTCCCTTCGCAATCTTCCACGATTGGGAGGGAGAGAGGTACCGAAAATTCTTTAGACTTACTACCTTGAGTCATTTTGAGATTGATTGGGCTGACATGAGAACATTAGGGGCAGCTGATGAGTTGACTGAGGCCATAGAGAAGTTAGGTTGGGGATATTTTACTGAGAGAGGCATTTTGGCTAGGTAGGAACTAGTGTTAGAGATTTACTGCACCTTGCAGGTTGAGGCGAATAGGGGTTCATTCACCGCATGTATTTTTGATACTGATTTTAGTATGGATGAATCTGAATTTAACTACCTATTTGACCTTAAGAATGGAGGGGGAGCTTTAGATTTCACACCTACTGGTGAGGCCCACCTAGCATGGTATTAGATCACGGGATTCAAGAGATATGAGTCGAGGAGGGTGCCTAATGTGCTAATTAGAGAACCATATTTAGGCATCCTCCATCGCTTTATGACTCTAACCTTCAGTGGTCAATAGGAAGAGTCTAAAGTGCTCCGATCTCAGTTATATGCTATTGTCTGCCTTCGCCATGATATCAGTTTTAGCACGTATGCCATGGTCGTTGACTATTTTGCACATTCGATTAGCGATAGGGAACTTAGGCATCTTTACTTAGGTCATATTATTTCTTGCATTACACATCACCATTTTCCTGAGAGATTTTTAGGTTACCAAGGGTCATATGTGGAGCCGGTGTCTTTTAACATCAACGAACTCCACAACAATAAGCTAATCACTAGGACTATAGGAGATGGCGAGGAGATAGTAAGGTACAAGCATTGGGAGGAGCACTAGGCTGTCATAGATTACCTGAATAGGCTGGGTTTCCCAATACCAGTGCAGCAGCCAGATCCTCAGGATCGACCTAAGTAGAGAGAGGAGGAACATGTCCAGGAGGATGAGGGGCATCATGACGAGGCTGGACTGAGCCATCAGGCTCCACACCTGCAGGTAGATCTTCATGACCAGTTTTTTGCGATGCAGTTACAGCTACAGGGCTACAGATACCAGCTTCAGGGATATGGCGTCCAGCTTCAGCATTTGACATCATCGACTGCTCGCATTTAGGAGCAGCAGAGAGTTCAGAGGGAGGGGCAGCATGAATTCTATACTGAGCAGCGATCATTCATGGATCAGCAGAGGGCACACGCAGCGTGGATATGATAGTGGGCCGAGAACTTTGGCGTTGGATTCATGTTTCCACCACAGTCTCCACCACAGGATCCATCACATGACCAGCCATAGCCTCCAACATAGGATTGACACGGAGCTTGTACTTCCATATCTTCTTTATTTTATTTTATTTTCTTTATTTGTTTGCATGATTGTGTTTGATTTTTTGTTTAAGTTTGTTGAGTGTGTTTGTTTATTTGTCTTTATTGTTGATTACTTGCATGTTTGTATTATTGTCTTTGTGATATGTGTGTTTTTGTATGCGTGAATTAGACACTTTGAGGACAATGTGTTGCTCAAGTGTAGAGGAGGGTTCCTTCTAGGAATCTTCATTTCTTAGGTTATTTAGAGTATCTAGGACGTGTAGGTTTAGACTTAGCATGAATTTTTAAAAAATTTGACCCCCTTTTTCAACTTGTGTTAAAATTTTATCAAACTCTTAGTTTATGATTTAATTCAAGCACAATACCTAGGAATTAGTAGGAACCTCACACTTTGTTGTTTAGGCGAGAAGTTTCACTTTGTAGACTAGACTAGAGGGTTTATGAGTGTATCTTGTGAGGATTTGAGCCGACGGATAAGACATCAGTCTCTATTTTTCATGAGGTGCATACTAGTGTTAGTTAATTAAGGCATCCTACTAGTACTTATTGTAGTCTAGGTTGCATGAAAGTTAGTGAAATGATGGGGCATTCTTTGATATATGAGCCTAGAGCCTTAGAGCCAAAAACCTTCATTATTAGTTGTGTTAAACCCTTTGAGCTGAGCCTTTTCTTGATCTTAGATGAGGAAGCAGATTACAAACCAACTTTGAGCTTTATATCCATCATCTTCCCTACCTTTGATCATTCGATTTGAGGACACATAGGTTACGCATGTGGGGGATGATTTGTATTGAGAGTAGTTGGTATCTGAAACCGACTTAGGGTATATGGTTGGGATTTTTATAGTATTTGGCCATTCGAGAAGCCGAGTTTTCCTAGACATTTGCAGTTTGTATAGTGTGTTGAATGTTTAAAAAAAAAGAAAAAAAAAGAGAAAATCAAGAAAAACAAAAAAAAGTTAAAAAGAAAAGAAAAAGAATGTGAAGTTGAATAAGCATAGTTTCTGGGCAAATCTTGAGCTTCTAGGTCTTAGTACATTGGGATATTGGGAGAGTTTACTTTTATTATAGGATGCGGTCCAACTAGGATCAATTATACGTGCAAGAATTACACGATCGCACAAGTAATATCGTGATAAGTAGGATCGTCTCCACAGGGAAAAGTGATTGAAAATTGTTCGTCAAGTACCAGTTTATGCGCTCCTAAATCTTAAGCTAAGCAAATGGATCGTTGGGTTGATGATCTAACACTATTACTACTAATAATATCGCAAAATCTCAAGGTTGTCAATCTCAATCTTTTAACGATACTTCTAAATTTCAAGCTCAATATCGCTACGAATCTAAGTTTGTCAGGCCTGGATTCATTAACAATACTAAGTTTAGATAAGCGTCTGAAACCTATGATCTAAACCAAGTTGTCATCCTTGATCATCGACTAAGCATTCATTGAATCGAATATAAATAAGAACTTCAACAATAGAAATAATCTTAAGAACAAAGGAAATAGAAGTACCTTGATCATATCAAATTCAAATGTTGATTTCATTATTCTCAAGAATAATATCCAAACACACAAAATAAAGTCTAAAACTTAAATCTACAACTTGGAGGATTTCTTGATTAAGCTTTCTTGATCTTCTCCTTTTTCTTCCATGCTCTCTCTTTTTTCTCTCCTCCCAAGTTTTTTGTTGCAATGGCAGCCTACTCCCTCTCTTTTTGCCAAAAGTTGTGGGCCAACCAACTTTAGACCAAGCTGAATGGGAAGTTAGGTGAGCAATTCCTCTTGTCCCCTGCCATAGGCCAGCGTACGCTAGGGTTGCATTCTGTCCCTTTTTGGTCTTTCTCCCCTTTCTCGCTTCTCTTCCTCAAACTAGCCCAGTGAATGCTGGGTGGCCAGCGTTCGCTGGCCTTGCATTCTGCCCCTCTTTGTTCTCTTGCCTTCAAGCCTCCAATCTTTGCTCAACTCATTGCTTATGATCAACGATCTTTGCTCTGACTCCTCAATGCTCCTAAACACCTACAAAACACACAAAAACAACAGACAATCTTCTCCTTGACCAAATAAACAAAATGAAGACAAGACTCAACTTAACATTTCCTAAAATATGACGAAAACTTAACAAACTAAGACTAAATGAATGCATGTTCTCACATGCATCACACCCCCACACTTACTTCTTTGCTTGTCCCCAAGCAAAGTGCATCAAAAAACCAACAAGTGGTGCCATCAGAATTCAAATATTCGTCACAAGATCATCCCCACAATCACACACATCACACCCTTGAGCATTATGAATACAAAATCCATAGGCAATTATACCCTCAATCATTTAATCAAGTTTTCACACCTAGTGTTCCGGACTAGAGAGTTAACCACTTGTAGGATAGGATTGATTTAAACTCACATGTGTATGGTGGTCAACTATCCTACTCTTGTGTGCACGTTCAAGGTCTAAAAATGTTAAACTTTATACCAAAGCACACTCGAAACAAAGTAGATCATGCCATAGAAGGGACTTTCATTGGGTTGTAATGGGGCTAAAGGTAAAGGTGGGAAGATAAAAGTATCGCGGTGATGGCTAAACCACCTAATCCGAGGGTTACATAGAAAGTTAACTCTCGACTATACTAAATATCTCACCTCATTATGTATATACACTCAACCCAAATTACCCACATTCTAAATAACCAAAAACAAAGCGGGATAAGTCGCTTACTTTTTACTTGTGCCTTTTTCTTTCCAACTTTCCACTTTTTCCTTTGATTTCTTCTTTTTACTTTTCTCACTTTTCCTCAAGAGAATTTTTTTTCTTTTTTTTTCTTTTTCTTGTTTCTCTTGTTTTTCTTCTCTATCCTAATTTTTGCACTATGACTTAGCAACTTATCCTGACTTTTGGTCATTAGCCTCAATTCTACCCGTTTTCATCCTAATGTATGTACAAAAGATATTCCTCCTAAGCTATACTACTAGATGAACCCTTACAAAATATTCCCCAATAATGACCTAATCCCTCGGACTAAGTAGTTAAAGGTAGGTGGGGTGATGAGATTCGGCTCCTAATATGGGTTCCAGCTAGTAATTCAAGAAATAAGCTTAGGCTCAATGGGGTTATGCAATGGATAATAGCGGGTTTTTTAGCTCTAAGGCTCTAGGCTTTATCAAGATGGCCCTCAGCACTCTCTACCTCATTGAGTAATGCAAGGTAATCTTCTAACACTCTCATTGCTCAAACAATGCACACACCTCATGAATAAATGAGAATAGGTTGTCCTCGCCATCGGCTCAAAAATCTCACAAGGTCACTCGTTAATTCTCTAGTCTAGTCTACCGGGTGTAACGACTAGCCTAAATGAACGAGGATATAATTGCATATGTCTTAAAATTCACTTTGCTCAAGAGTGTTGAATGCATGATATGGAGTTTTTCCTATGACGACTACTTCAAAATTTCCAAGGATTTTCCATCATATGCAACAGAATCTACACACTTCAATCAAAAACACAAAACACATATAAACAGACTCGATCACATGCATAAAACAAAATAACAAAAGGCACAGGCACAGCAAGATCAACACAAATAACAAAAAGTAAAACACACACATACTTAGAAGATACATTGTCCTCAATGTGGTGATGAAAAACATGCATAACAAAAAATGTAAACAAACATAACATCATAATTAAAAACAAAAACTAAATAAGAATAAGGAGAAGAAGAAGCATGTGATCATTGGTCTGGTGGAGGTTGGAGGTGGTTCTAGAGCCATTCCCAGTTGGCTGCATCAGTAGCGTCGCGAGTTGCAAGTTGGTCGCGAAGATCTTCTTGGTCTGCATGGTACTGCTCCTAGTGCTCTGACTGTTCATGGGCCAAGATCTCCACCTGGTACTTCAATTCATCTATGTGCTCTGTCAATGTCTCTATTTTGTTTTCCAGGTAATCAATACACTCAGAGAGATTATTGATATCTTCCTGATATTCTGGTCTTGGTGCATCATCGCCATCACGAAGTTGGTCTTGAACTGACTTGTGGTCCTCCCATTTGATGAATTCATAGGAGGTGACACCATCCTTATCGATCTTCGAAATGAGATGCCAGGCTACCAATTTATCGATATTGATCTTCCTACATGAAACTTTTCTGCCTGGAGCATCATATCCTGGAAAAAATTTCAGTACCAAAACATGGACAAGACTACCAAGACTAAGGTTTCTGGGTTTTGGTAATTGGAGCGTACGAGAGATTACATCACAAATCAATACAAATGTGCTAAATGGTTTTCTCTTCTGAATGCAATGCAATTGGTATAATTGGTTCCTTGTGACCCAACTAGCTTGATGTTGACTACTAAAGCTATAACTCATAAAGCAATGTAGAACACTATAGGTCAAATCCTTGATAAAGATGGATGGGGCTTGTGCCATAAATCGAGGAAAACCAGTCAGATTTTGCCACGTACTATGGATAGTTACGGTATCCTCAGAATTAAAGTCCACTTTCTTATCCCCATCCTTAAGTTCTAGTACTTCCGTGAGTAGGTCGCTAACTATGGTGACAGGTTTACCGTAAAGACGCACGGTGAATTGGGATGAATCACTCTCGGCAACGACCATATAGAAAAATTCTAATAAAACTTGAGGGTCAATATCAAAAGATAATCTCGAAATCCTTGTCCAACCTACGCAATCTAATGCTTCACGCACTTTGTGTTCAATACCAAACATTCGCATGCATTCCCAATCAATTACCCAGTGATCAAAAATAGAACAATTTTTAAACTTAGTATACCTGTCACCCTCCCAATCATTTAAGATTGGAAAAGGCACACCATACCTTTCTGCCATGTCACCAGGTTGATGGCATTGAGAAGAAGAACCTGAAGCATCAGTGGTTGCCATGCGTTGTTGCTTGGATGCATGAGAGGATGAGGCCTTGGGTGCCATTGAAGAATTTGTGCTTGACTGGATTGATGGTTTGATCGATTCGAAGGCCTCTGTGAAGAGAACAAAGCCCAGTCCTAGGATTATGATATCATTGACAAACGAACTCAGAATCTGTAAAATAAAATCAGATTAAGGTAGCTTGTTTTCTTTGGAAGGAGTTGGAGGAATTTGAGAGTGTTTGAATGAAGGGGAAAGTGAGGAAGAAGAGGGAGAAGTCGGGGTTTTAACCCTGACTTCCCGAGGGCCAGCGTATGCTGGTAAGCCAGCGTACGCTGGGCTTGCCCACTGCCCTTTTCTTGCTTATTCTCGATCATACTACAACATACGCTGGTAAGCCAGCGTACGCTGGGGTTAGCTTCTGCCTCATTCATGTTTTTGCTCCCACAAAAGCTCTTGATCTACGAAATTAACGCACAATACTTATTTTTCAAGGGTAACCATATATACATTCCCTTAGAAACCCACAAACTCACGGAAACTTGAACAAGTGACTCGAAAAATTCAAAAGAAAATTGAGAGAAGAATGTAGTTCTAAGTTAACGTCGTTAGCTTGACGGTCAAGACCAATTACTAAGGACCTGGGTCTTTGAGTTCCACCTGTGATTTGTGTAAATCAATTTGATAGGTCAGGTTTTCCTCCAGGTGTTCTTTGTTCACTTTAGGGACCAATTTAGTGTCACCATTTCGCATTCGAACTCTTGGTAGTTGTTCCACCTGCTTGGGAGTAGGATATGTAGATTTGATATTAGGCAGTTCAATATCACTACTCAAACAAGTGTACCTCAAGTGTCCTGGTGGTGGTTCGCACTCCATTTTTGGTGACAACCTGGGCCATGTTATATTGCTTGGCTCAGATGACACTTGTTCTTCAATATCAGGACCTTCCACCTCTTTTTTAATTTCTTGCACTTCTGTTGGTTGACTTGTGTCATGCTCTTCTTCATTATGCTGAATTGCCAGGTCATCAATAACATTGATTTTGTGGTAACCATCTTTTATGGTAGGGTGCTTAGCTGCTTTGAACATGTTGAGAATGACCTCATCATCACAATTCTTGAACTGCAATTCTCCCTTTTCCATATCATTAATTGTCTTCCCAGTGGCCAGGAATGGATGAACAAGGAGGAGTGGCATATCATGATCTTCTTCCATTTCCATGACAATGTGATAACCTCAAGAGTGGTCGGTCGATTGTGCATTGTGCTACGTACTTGGGGGATAAGTTTCGGAAGTGCGTTTAAGTGTCCTTGGGTTCATTTAGCATGTTGGTTCAAGTTCGATCAAGTTGTCGCAACGAAATTCCAAGTTCCGTAAATGTAGTTGGTCATTTCTCGGGCAGATTGACCTTTGCTTACTAAAATGGCCATAACTTCTTCATCTTTGCTCCAAAAGA
>SOPF01016993.1:0-10018 GCA_012979155.1 Hypericum perforatum
TTTTTTGCAGAAGAGGTTTATTGAGTCGGTTTACCCAGCATAGTTATTCCTCTCTTTTCCGGTCTGAGCCGCCGTCAATCATCCTAAAAAAAGGAGACGACGACACACTGACAAACTATCGTCTGATTGGGGCAGGTGAAGTAAGAAAGAGGTCGTCGCCTGTCTGTGTAATTGGATCGACAGAGAGAAGAGAGAAGAGGAAGGATGGGGTCGCCAAACGCAACAACGGAGGCGGGCGGGTACCCGAGCGCGGCCAGAATCTCAGATTCCCTATGCTACCCTCAGTACTCTGCCTCTCTTAAATGTATTATTCGTTTCCTTTCCCTTTCCCTTCCCTTCTTTCTAATACAATTAGAAGCCATAGCTGGCTATAGTAGTAGATTCAATTGAATAGAATATAAAAAGAGATTCGATTAGGGTTTGTTTGTTTTGAATAAATGGTATTATTATTATTTTTATAATAAAGAGTGATTGGGTGGGCAGGCCTGGAAGAGTATAGCTCGGACAAGAGCAAGTGCCAGGACCACTTTGATCTCTACAAGGAATGCAAGAAAAAAGAGGTACTCGTTTCTGTTCTTATCTATTTCAATTTGCTGAAACGCGATGCCTTTACTTGCGTACTATTATTCTCTTTCAAGTTAATTAGTTAGTTAGTTATATTATTATATATAATCCTTTTCTTGTTTGCGTCTGTGGAAAGAGGGAAGCTCGACTGGAGCGCAACAAAACACGGTCCTTGTTCTTCTGATGCCTCCTGCAGCTGCACCTGTCTCTGTTCAATCATGCAACTTGGTTCCTCTGGAACTGGCCGACCGGAGATCGTGTTTGTTGTGAGAAACACTGATACAAAGTCCATTCCTTGTAGGATCGTGCCATTGCAAATAAAGAGTCCATGATTTCTTTCTTGTTTTTGCACTCTGAATCACTCGACTCTTATGTAACTTTTGGGATTAAAGAAGGATGGCATATCTATTTGGGGGATCTCCTGTGTACTGTACACATTAACTTCGTTGACCACTCCAACGAATGAATCATTGAGGGGTTGTTCTATCTTTATTTGAAGTTTTGAGCTCTGACCGAAAATTTTGCCGCCTCTTTATTGGTTAATTCCGGCTCTAGCGAAAGAACAAGGATACCATATGCTTTTGACATTTAAAAATCTCTGCAACTTCAAAGCTAGTTGGCCTAGAGTGGGTGAATTTGGAAGAAAATATGTCAGCATGTCATGATTGTGTATGTGTTTCCTGAGTATATGATGCAGAGGCTCGGAAGAATTAGCATGCGACGAGGGCATACATCATTCAAGCCGGACTTTTTTGAAAGGTAAAATTTTACACCATGTTATTGCCATGTATTGAAGCCTTGTACTGTTAGATTACTAGCTCATTGACGTTTGACTTCTACAATTGTAAAAGCGTAGTGACTTGGGGGCAGATATAACAATTGGTTTGTCCATACCTTGAGCTCCAGGATTCTCAGTCTAATGATGTCATCCTTAGGAGCAGAAATAGGTTCATAATTTATTAAATCAGGTCCAAATTCCAAAATCAGCGAGCGGCTTTTCTAATAGTTAGATGAACGCCATGTTCGGGTTCAACAACCAACCTAAATGCGGGGGAGTGACTATACCCTGGGGACAGCGAGAAACTGAACTTCAACAGCACCATGGACATAATCACTTTTAGTTCTGCCATGGCAAAGTGTTGGCCGGCACAGGTTCGAGGTCCAAGTCCGAACGGAAGATAAGCCTGCGGGAAGCTGGTGGCACCACGGATCCCATTAGCAAATCGTCCCGGATTGAACGCGTCAGCATCAGGACCCCACACTACGGGGTCTCTTTGAACTATCCCGATTGGGATTTCGACGTTCACTCCTTTGGGGATGATAATGTTGCTGAGCTTCGTGTCCTCCAGTGCTGTCCTTTGCACGAAAAATGCTGGCGGGTACAGTCGAAGCGTCTCCTGAATCACCATTGTCAGCTGCCAGACAACATGGTAAAACCACCATTAGGTCAGTCATATTGGAAGTTTTGTATTCGGTTGAGTAGATCTTACTATTTTCATGTCCCGAAGCATATGCTCGTCTGGAAACTCGTTATCTTTGCATATGCCGATCACCTCGGCTCGGGCTTGAACTTGCCAATCCGGATGGGCGGCCAGTAACATTAAGCACCAAGTGACAGTGATGGCGCTAGTTTCTTGACCTGCAAAGTATATGGCCTTGCAATTATCCACTATGAACTTGTCCAGCGAGATGTTGTATTTGAGGCCCTTGTCGTCGCCCTGACTTGTCGCGTCTTTGGCTCCTTCAAGTATTGCTTGCAACAGATCCTTCTCCCTGCTGGTTGCTGCCCTCTTTTTCACAACCTCCAATATCAGTGAGTTGATCCCTTTCTCTAGCTTCCATATCTCCCTGTTGAGTTTTGTCGGGAACAACCTGAAGCCTGGAATCCCGACTTGAGCATAACGCTTGGCCATGGCGTCTCGAAGATTCTTCAGCTGCACAAATATGCTTTGCCCCTCGACGTAGTTGCTCCCGAAACACGCTCTTGCGATGACATCCGCTGTTAGGCCCTTCATATCCGGATACACGTCGATCTCATCACTCATCTTGCTACCAAAGGAAGAACATTCACTCAGTCTACTCTCCCAAGAACAGAGCGTTCGCTTCGTGCAGTCTACCATTAGGCTCACCATGCTCTGCAAGATTATATCAGCAGAAGTTCTCGAACGAGTGAGCACATAAACCATAATCAGGCTAGTTTGTGGGACTGTACTTTAACTCTTTCAGCGAAGAATTCGGGAGCGATGATCTTCCTCTGATGAGCCCAGCGTCTGCCGCTCGTAGAAAGGATACTGTCGCCGAGGAGCGGGTGTTGGTCCCTGGCTAGATGTAAAGGTTTGCCAAGGCTGAAAGATGTGCAGAGGTTCACTTGTTTTACCATTTCCACGTCAGTGGTGAGTATGATATGCGTAGATGCCTTGGAGTATGTGAATGTTGATCCTATATGCACAAATTTGTCCGAAGATTTTAGCAAACTTATCCTTAAATCCAATGCTTAGTACAGGAAAAAAAAGACCAAATTTCTGTAATCTGTCGAGAAGCTCTGCATTAGCTCTTAAACAAAGATAGCAAGCAAAATATGCCTGTCTCAATGGTCAAAACAGGAAAACATATGTCGTAACAATCGTGATCTGACCATCTTCACAAAGGAATATGAGCTTTATTTTGCGTGTTCATCTCCACAAAAGAATATGAGCTTTTTATTGCGTGTTTTCACTTTGGTCATACGATTAACCTTAGAATTCTCTCAAAACATGTGCAAAGTAAAAAATGTGCATGGAAAGAGAGGTAGATACCGTATTGAGTGATCCAGTGGGAGAAATGAGGGAAGAGGACGGAAGGCCAGTCGTGTTGAAGGTGGCGGCCACCGCGGGGTGGAAGCCGGAGTCTTTGGATGGCTGCAATGTCAGGGATGTTTCCGAGAAGGAAGGAAGAAGAGGGAGGCCCTCTTATGCCTTGCTTCTCTATCCTCCGCCTGATCCTGGTTGGCTGCAACACCAGATTATGGTACATGTACAAGCACCACACCAGGCATCCACCCAGTACACCCAATCCCACAACTTGTAACACCTCCATCATATCTCCTTTCTTGTTTTCCTCTCGAGCTACCTATTGTTCTGAATTTCTACACGTTCGATATGCTTGCTTTAAGCAACTGAGCCCATTAATATAATGACCAGTTGCAATTTTCTATACTTTTTTTAGAAAGCATCTTACCTTACCATTTGCCTTTTTCCTTTCCTCATCAATGAGATTTAACTATTTAGAGGGCTTTCGCGTAAAATAAAGTTTGATGCATCCAATCAATGAGATTAAACTATGGTTCTTGTTTTATAGTTTGTGTTGGAAAGGCAGAAATTTTTGGTTTTCTTCAATCCTTGACCTGTTGTTTGGAAACAAAATTGTAATAAACAAATTGCAAGTTGTTGCGTGGGACAAAAGAGGTGGCATAAGATTTTATCAATTGCAAGTCTGTCGTCTGGAATCAAAATTGTAACATCGCAATATTTTTTTAAGTATAACATTGACTTATACTTAAAAAATGAGATTCACAACATGCCTAAAAATATTGAAATATAAGAGATAAAGTTTATTTTAGTACCTTATTGTTTCACACTTTTCGCACGGGATACCATGCAGTTTCAAATTAGTATTTCGGTACCCAATGGTTGACATCAAATTATTAGGGCAAAATTCGACCGAATAAATGTCGTTTCTTGATGACGTGGAGAACACATTTGGGATCGGTGCACTGGTTTTTTTAAGTTGAAGTTGACGTGGATGGTGGAAAATTACACGAAACGACACTCCTTTCCTCCATCCTCTTGTACAACGTCCCTCTCATACATTTTATGGAACATTTTCCTCGTGCAGTTCACCAACCCCAAAATTGAGTAAAATCCAACCATGGTGTTATTCACAAACACATCCCTACCAATCCCGAACTTAAGAGCTTGTTCGTGAACACACCTCCCAGTTCCCTCGCCCACACAGTCCTTCATCACGAAAGGTATCACAATCTTACACAGACCAATCCCATTCGAAAGCATCCGCTTGTACAGTGCCAAACAAATGCCGCCGACCAACCCAAACCCAAATCAGGTTTCGTGGGCCAGGATCATAATGATGTAGTGGTTCTGCTGAGGAGTCTCGATGGAGCGGAAGAGGTGGGTCGACATAAGGGAGCGGGGGCCACTCAGGTATGGCCGTGAAGTAGAGGAGATGAGAGTTGGGGGAGTAGCGATAGTCATCGGAGAGGTGGGTCCGAGGTTGGGTTAGTATTTGGGCATGTATCTATCTAAGCTGTGTAGCATTCTTGTAGTGTTTGATTAGACTAGAGATTGCCTCCATTAGGGACTTTACAAGTGTTATGCATCTTCTACTGGTCGTCGGAGTTGTAGAAAGAAGAAGAAGAAGAGAGAGAGAGGCTCGGCATGATTTTGAGGAGGGAATAAGAATATAGAGAAAGTTGGTATTAGATTTATGATATTATTCGAAAGGGAATTCAAAATAGTAATAATAAAATCGGGATTGAATGTGTAATTTTTTTACCGTCTCCATCCATGTCAACTTCGACTTAAAAAATCAAATGCCACGTGTCTCACATATTCTCCACGTCGTCGAGAAACGACATTGTTTTCGTCGAATTTTAGCGAGAAGCTCGTTTGAACCTATCATGATAATTTGATGTCAATCAGATAGTACTAAAATATCAATTTGTAATTATAGAGTATCCCATGTGAAAAGTACGAAATCAAAGATTAATAAAATAAACTTACATCTTAATATAATAACCAGTTGCAACTTTTATAAATTTTTTTAGAGGAGAAATTTTATAATTTGGTCGAAACAAAACCTGCCACCAACTTGCCATGTTGCCCCACTGAACATAATTGGTGCTTTTTTTTAATATTCGAAACCACTCGAGAGTCCAGACATTTAAATCAAATTTGAATATGTTATGTAGTACCGGGAATAGTGACTTATTTTCTTTCTTACTAATTATAATATCTTCGGTACGATGAATTGTGATCTTTAATTATATTTTGGGCAAATTACTCCCTAGTTCTTAGTCTTAATTACAATCTTCTCTGAGCTCCCTATTTTTCGAAAAATTATTTAGCTATTCCTATATTTTACAAAAATATTGATCTCGGGCCCTTGGTTAACTTCATCACCTATTTTTTTTCATTTTTTTGTCATGTGAAATGACTATTTTACCCTTCACAAAATGACAAATTTTATCTTATTTTGTAATTTTGTGAATGGTAAAATAGTCATTTTACATGACAAAAAATAAAAAAACGGGTGCTAAAGTCAACGAGGGACCCGAAGCCAATATGTTTTCAAAATACAAGGACGGGTAAATTATTTATGAGAAAGGAGGGACCCGATAGGAGAATTCGATTAAAATCAGAGACTATGAGATAAATTGTCCTTATATTTTTGTTTTATTTGGAGTGACGGCAAATTGGAGAGAAAGGCGAGAAAATAGAACTCCCCGTCCCACTTTAGCTGTGACGTCATGCGATGGTCAAATGAATGACTGGTCATCGGAGTTGGATTAGATCCAGAGTGATATCTATTCCAAAAGATACAAAATAAAAGTAGATTGTGTTAATATATTTTGTTTTTTAATATTAATGTGTTTGATCTATGATATTAACATGTTTTGTATATCAAATTGACATATATAAACTATGAAACCAGTTTTATAGAACAAATTAATCCCTTTAAAATGAAACAGATTAAATCTAAATTGTGAAGAACTCTAATTCCCATTTGAGTGGGTTTAAAATTGGTGGGTGAGTTTGTAAAATGAAGTAATTCTAATCATTTTTTGAGCTTTGTCCAATTTCTTCCAATTGGATTCTCACCTATTTTTTGGAAGTGGCCTATTTTCATAGTTCACTATCGGTCTACAATTCCGTTGACCAGTCTTTGAGGTGAATTTTGTGTGTTCCAAT
This sequence comes from Hypericum perforatum, assembly GCA_012979155.1. NCBI lineage: Eukaryota > Viridiplantae > Streptophyta > Magnoliopsida > Malpighiales > Hypericaceae > Hypericum > Hypericum perforatum. The sequence goes on from SOPF01016993.1 coordinate 6,531, forward strand.
GTGTTATGGTTTAATTATCTCCTTTAAAAAAATAGATTAAACTCAAAATTGAGAAGAACTCTAATCCCCAATGTAAATTATTCTCAGATCTTTGGTTTATGTTTTCATTTAAAATAGAATCTCTAATTTATTAAAATTTTGAATTTTCTTGACCGGTTGTTTGGAAACAAAATTGTAATACGCAAATTGCAAGTTGTTGCGCGGGACAAAAGAGGTGGCATGAGATTGAGATTTATCAATTGCAAATCTGTTGTCTGGAATCAAAATTGTAACATCACAATATTTTTTTTAAGTATAACATTAACTTAACAGTGTCCTCTCGGCCGATTGCACTGTCAATCTTTATGTGTGTTCTGGGGGAGGGCGGATTTCCTCGTTGGGGGAAAACGTATAATGGAAAGAAAATACTTGTATAGAATAAGTAATTAATAGAAATCGATTTTTTTTAAACATTGATCACAGTTTGGAATAGAATCATGGCCACCCCTAGGGTGAGCAAAAATCCATTATTCATTATCCGAATCTAATATCCAAATTTTTTTTCGGATTTGGACTCGGATAATTTTATGTTCGGATTTGGATTCGGATAATCCAAAAAAATTATTCCGAATTCGGATTAGGATTCGGATTGAAATAAAAAAAAAACTTTGGATTATCCGAATATCCAAAATATCTAAAATATATAAAATAAATTATAAAATTAAAAGTGTGTTTTTCAAATGGGCTAGGCCTGCCGGCCAATTCTTTATTAAGTTGGAAAATAAATTAAAAAGTCTCGTAATTTTACTAAAAATTAATGTAATAATAAATTAGTGATCACTTCTTCAACCCTAAATAAAAAATACTTTCAATCTATATAAAATATTGGGTAAATTACATCTGCTCCCCTGTGGTTTGGCATATTTAATGCTCACACCCTCGTTATTTGCAAACCGATTAAAAAACTCCTACTGTGTAAAAAAATGTACAATTTACCCCATCGTGCTGGAATCGGAGTTTTTTCCGGCGAGAAGGCACGGGAAAAGACTAAAATGCCCTTTTACTAAAAAACAAAAAAAATTGACCTCTATTTCTCTCTCTCCCCCCTCTGTCTTCTTCCTCCATCTAAACACCAAATGACATCAAACGGTGGACAAAATTAATTCCTCCTCCTCCATCTCTTGTCTCCCTCTCTCTGTTGAGTTTCATTTTTAAAATGTCAAAACCTAGAAATTAATTAATTAGAGGAGATGAAGACGCACGAGCTCCAAGTGGACAAAACCAAATGGTGAATCAAGCCATTGTCACCGAAAACGTAGAAAGCATTAGATTGATATCCCCAACTGCTTCTTAAACTTCTCAACCTATAGGTAACGCCGTGGAGTACGCCGTGGGGTATCCTAGCAAACACCAGCACTAGCAATAAAGACCCAGATAGACTCTGCCTTGGACTCGTTGACCGATTGGGTACGAGTCTATTGGGTTGTTGTTCTTCCAGGTAGGTGGACAAGAACGATTCAGTAGGTGGAGATGGCGATCCTGTACACGGTGGTGGCGAGGGGGACGGTGGTGCTGGCGGAGTTCAGCGTAGTGACAGGGAATACGAGGGCGGTGGCCCGCCGGATCCTTGAGAATCTCCCATCGGACGTCGCCGACTCACGCTTCTGCTTCTCCCAGGACCGTTTACATCTTCCACGTGCTCCGATCTCACGGCCTCTCCTTCCTTTGTATAGCCAACGACACCTTCGGCAGTTGGGTTCCTTCTTTTCCCCCCTCCTCCTATTCTAATTGAGTAAAACCCATAATAACAGAGATAAAATAATAATAAAAAAGGGGTTTTCAAGTTGCTGGAGAGGGTCGATGTCGAAAACTGACAATAACAGAGCGAAACCTTCAAGTATTCTAATTGAGCCATGGACGGGCTCCGGGTCGGTGTCGAAATTTGATTTTTTTATTCCAATTAGTCAGAAACGTAGGGGGCTTTGGAGAAAAGAAGGCGTAGGGAGAAGGGAGAGAGGAAAGGGGGAATTGGAGAGGAAGTAACGAGAAGCTACGATACCTTCTCTGTTTTTGGTTGGTTAATCGGAGGATGGAGTTCTGGGCGGGTGGAGTTTCCGGCGAGGAAGAAGAGAGAGAGAGGAGGAGAGAGAGAGGGGAGTGGTTTTTTTGTAAGTTTTTGTTTTATTTTTTAGTATGAGGGTAGCATAGTCATTTTCCGTGCCTCCTCGCCAGAAAAAACTCCGATTCCGGCACGAGGGGGTAAATTGTATAATTTGTTCACACAGTAGGGGTTTTTTAATCGATTTGCAAATAACGAGAGTGTGAGCATTAAATATGCCAAACTACAGGGGGCCAGATGTAATTTACCCTAAAATATTCCAGACTACCAGCCAACGTCGAACAGTCTTCTAATTTTTTGGACTTCTCGACGATTGAAGAAAACTCAAATAAAAAACACTTTCAACCCTAAATCAAGATATCTCACGGATATGGTGATTCTTACATGCTAAATTTTGATCATCCGAAATAGGTATCTTTGTCGAATTCTTTTTCTACCATTGTTATTTTGAGATATCATGAATTTTTAGATTTTATTATGTCATTTTGCAAAGCAATGTTATGTTTGTTTATTACAGGTTTATCTCAAAATAAAAATGAAGGTAGATTTCTGATTATTTGAGGGTCCGAATTTATCTACTCCCGATGTTTATTACGATGGTCTAAATTTATAAAGTTGTTTCGGAAATTTTGGATAATACAAATTTCGGATAATTTGAATTCTAATGGGCTACAACTATACCCATCATAGCATTGAGTAAAAATGGGCCCCCATATAGGCCCATTAGGAATGTGTTGGAAAATGGGCTCATCCGCCGGCGTGTGGGGTCCATCCACATTAAGTCAATGACAGAAAGATTGGTCCTTTTTGAAACATAGACGAGAGAGAGAGAGAGAGATATGTTGATTGGTTGGTTGATCGATTGATTGATGATGAATCGGATGTTGGTGAACTGCTCCAGTTGCCGGACGCCGTTGCAGCTTCCAGATGGGGCTCTGTCCATCCGATGCGCAATCTGCCACGCTGTCACCCACATCGCAGCCGCCCCTCCCCCGCCGCCCCAGCCGCAGAGGCAGCCGGCGCCTTACGCCGGCGGAGGGAGGAAGAAGGCGGTGATAGTTGGGATCTCGTACAGGTACTCGAGGCACGAGCTCAAGGGCTGCATCAACGACGCCAAGTGTATGCGCCACCTCCTCCTCAACAAGTTCCACTTCCCCCCCGCCTCTATCCTCATGCTCACTGGTCAACCCTCTCTCTCTCTCTCTCTCTCTCTCTTCTCACCTTTTTCTGTTTTTATTACAAGTAGATGGATGTGGGTTTGAACCTGTCTGGAAAGATCGTTTCTTTATTCATTTCGGAAGGAAAAGATTCTACCTTTATGCTGCGAATAGCTAGGGATAGGTGGCTGAGGTGGCTCTGTTCTGTGTGGGTTTGTTGCAGAGGAGGAGAC